>MU837229.1:25076-41678 GCA_029603245.1 Rhizopogon salebrosus TDB-379
CCTACTCCAACCCAGCTTGCAATGGTATAACCGAAAACGATCCAGGCCCCTTGAATAACTGTTAGACAAATGGTCTAAGGAATAAAATGGTAAATACCATGTTGGCCGACCAGAAGACCCCTTGAAGAAGGGGGAGATATCTCTGCCTGGAAGATAGGTATGAGAACAACCATCATTCCAACCCCCCATCCTGTGATAAGGCGCGCGACTAGAAGCATGGCGACACCGATTGAGCTGGCTTGAAGCGTTCCACCAATGATGCAAATGACAGCAGCAGTATTCATAGTGATCTTGCGACCGTGCTTGTCGCACATGTAACTAACTGTGAGGGTCCCGAAAATGCCTCCAGCAGAGAACAAGCCACTTATCAAGCCTTCGATCTTGTTCGTATAGGAGGCATTGTCAACGAGGTCAAAGTACTGGAGAAAACCGGGCTGTCCAAATGTATTGGAGATAACACTGAAAGCATAACCGTATGTGAGACTTCCAAGCGTCAAGACCAGAATAATCCGGATATTAAAGGCAGAGTAATGACCACCGTGCATGATGAGCGTGGGTGAGAAGATTACGAACGCGCTCATCTTATATTCTGTAAAAGAATCTATTACTGACACTGGACAGTGCTGGCTGGTGCCACCAATATCAGCTGACCAGCGGGGAAAGCATTTTGGAAGAGACGGATTGTGGAGTCCGTTTAGACTCCTCGGAAAGGATGAATCGTGGTCCCCCGGACTCCCGCCGCTGAGATATTTGCGGGACTCGTGCTAGCAAGGAAAATCATAGGATCAACGATATCAAAAGGTGTTTAACGTTCACAATAAGTATGTTCCACAAACGCAAAATGTTTGGTAAGGGTAAGTGATGATGTAATATGAGATGTGACCAGTCGCGTGACATACCGCGTCTTGTTGTTTGCAGACGGGCCTTCACCGGCAAGTTTCAACCCCTGGGCCTCTGACGGGATCTGTCGTCCGCCGCTCTACTTGCTGCCCACGGGCCTGTCTTCAAGCCATGTCTGACTCCATACCGATCCAGTGGATATCGAAGTACCTTGTCGATGTCGCTGAAAGATACGGAAAGTCCTTTACTGAGATACCTATCGATGCCATTACGCCCACTAAGAAGAAGAGAGTCCAGATAATCGAAGTCAGTGCTTCCACTCACTCTCTGCTCGCATGACTGACAGTCGCAGTTTCTGACATACAATGAAGGTGCAGCGATATGGGGGAGAGTGTCTGACAAGGAGTCCGTTATTCCAGTTTGTTTCACTAAAACTGCTGTGTCACAATATATGAAGTGATGTTCATGCTTCCCCTTTCACAAATGACTATTTAACTTATTCTGGCAGGGAGTTACAAGGTCGCAGGCTCACAGAAGCAAAGAATGCCATCTTCTACATAGGACAACTTCGCCCCACTTTCGTACCAATTCCTGTTGGGAACAATCGTCCAAAATTGACCGAGGAATCTCACATAGCTCTAGAAGCTGGTGTTGTGAAGTATATTGGCTCTGGCTTGGGGGTATGCGGTTCTCCGCAAGACGTCGAATTAAATACTAAAGTGAGAGCATGGGTCCGCGGACTTCGGCGGGGTGGCGATGGTGGGTGAGTATTTATTTGATCCCTTCAAAGTCTTTGCCTGACCACCTGTTGAAATGTAACAGGGATATTTTAAAATGCAGGAAACAAGAGACAAGAGACACTGCAAACTCACCGCCACCAATTCACGAAACTCGTCCAGTTACCAATCATCTGGAAGCACCTCCCAAGCCTCAGGTCCGACAACCAGAACGCGACCTACCCCATATTGTCTCAGAAACCCCTGTCCGAAGTCCCGATCCCATGAGGCAGTACCGCAAGCGCTGGATTGTGAGTAGGTGTTATTCCAGGAAGATTCATGCAGTTGATATCTGTTCCCAGCATCTAGAGAAAAACCGCCGGGCTTACATGAAACCTTACGTTGATGAAGTGCAAGATGGTACGTTCACAGTTTGATACTTTTCATGCATGCTTCATTCACTTGTAGAGCCACCTCAATTGGGCCAGTTGCCTGTGCAAGACAATATGACTCCAGATGCTATGATCGTCGGTAAGTCCGGCTTTGCAAAGCAAGTTATATCCGAACAGAGTTGACCTTAACCCCGACCAAAACGAAGTCCCAAGGTCCCAACCCTATACTCCACCGCGTACGCGTACGCCCGAGCAAAACACGAATGAGCAGACTACACCCAGAATCTCTGAATGGTCTCCATCTGTGCGCGGAAGCCCTGCAGGAGTGTTACCGTGCATCCCACCTAACGACCATGCGGCCACGGGACCCTCGGCGGATGGAAACCTTGACTTTCATGAACCATTCACGCCTCCTGCTACATCACCTCTTCGCCCACCCACGCCTGCGCAGCGACTCAGACGACCCTCTCCTTCCGAACCTCGGATTCCATCACCATCATCCCCTTCTAATTCACCCTTCGTATCTGGGCCACTTTCCTCGTTCCCTGTACACATTCGCAGAAACATAGAGCGAAGGGTTCCTTACCCGGGTTTGCCACCTTCACCTACCGACCGCTCAGGTCCAACCCAGATTCTTGTACCTAATTCTGACACTTCTGGCACTCAATCCCAGTCTCAATCACTGCCTCGATCACAGCCGCTTTCTCAATCTCGATCGCATCAACCCGCATTTCCATCTCAGCTAACGCAAGAATTCAAACCAGGACAAACGTCGACACCAGCGGTCGTGAAACAAGGACGGAGAGTTTCGGAGATACTTCTGGGTGACCAACCCGAGAGTCATTTGAATGGCGACTGGGTTTCTTCTGCGGGTTTCACAGGCTTAGACGTTCGCGAGGAGCTCGGTCATGACAATCATCAGCTATCTGGTACCAGTCCAGACGTGCAGCAAGCCTTAGAAACATCAGTGACTGAAAAAGTTCCAGAAACAGATGTTGATGCCGTCGACGGTGCAGGAGTCGCTACTGTCCCTCAAAGAGTACCCTCACAAATCCCTGAGGAGCCATCCCATGAATCCGAGTACATGGAGGCGGCTCCTTCACCTCCGCCCTCACACTCGCCCCTACATTCCTTGTTTTCGGATTCTCCGACATCCATGTCCCAACGCATTCCCCACGTTATATCTCGGGCAGCCTCTGCACATCCAGCTGAATCAATCGCTTCAACGAGTAAAGTCTTGCTACACGATGCAGAGGCTTGGAAGCGACCTAGCTTCATGAGTGCTCAGGACAGAGGCAAAGCTGTAGAGCTAAATGAGAAGCCTTACGAGACACACAAAAGAAAACGGTTGTCGCCCAGATTGTCGTCGCCACTTGCTTCTCAGAAGCGCCGGAGGATTTTAGAAGACAACATAATGGAATCTCATCCTTCACAACCTACGAATGAAAATGAAGGGTCGACATCCTCTATCTCCAACAACGGGGGTCACACCAAAAAATCAATTGTTGGCGACTCGGTAAAGGAGAGCTCGAGCATCGAGCAATTATCCCTGCCTGAGGTATCAAAAGATGTAAACCAATCTCAAGATGCATCTTCTCGACATTGGCAACCGGGACACAAGAAACGCAAAACCCGTCTGCAAGGCTACCAAGTCGACTTCGATCATATGCCCATCGACGCCCAAGGTTCAAATCCACGGATGAACATGAGGCATATTCGTACCATTCTATTACGGACGGGAAGAATACGGACGCTTGGGGATGAGGTGGTGAGGGATGGGAGTATATATACTAAGTCTGATTGATTTCTGACGAGGATCCATCCCGAAATTCGTGTTAAGACTTAAGCGTGTGCTACCCCTAACCGCAACAACTTCGAACATCATCCTATATATCGCGGGTACAAAGGACTGTTCAGTGTTCTGCGGGGCTGTGTCTTGGTCTCATTGACTTTCGGTTGCGATGAGTCCTACAAATATGCCTATGAGCACGCTATACGGGAAATATTCCCAAGAATCTCACCCCACAACAACCCACCGAGAAGTAGTATGCGATGCGACCGAACAATTGAGTTGGTCGGTCAACGCAAGTCCTATGTTGTTCAGTGAGTTCCTCACATGTTCTGTTTGTTGTTCCAATTTAGATAGTCGTTGTGCGAATTCAGATATTTGCTTTGCGAGTTCAGATATTCGTTTTGCGAGTTCAGTCCGAGAAGCCTGTAGCTGAACCTCATTTGAGATCTCATCTCGAGTTTCTGCGCGGATAGCACCCGACCTGAGTTCCACAGGTGATTTTGGAAGCACGTACTTCGCCGTCGAAGTGGTGGGCATGGTGATAGGAACTGGAGAGATTCTCGTAATGAGATAGGGGCTATTGTTATTCGGATGTCGAGCGCCGTCCTGACGGTTCTCCTATCATCATCGCACACAATTTGATCTCAAACAATCGTGTACGAGAATGAAGCGCGCAAGAAACCCGGTGCCAAGTGTATCAGATGTTTCCTTCACTGCTTTGATCTGTGGTCTGGTATGTCCTTTTAGCATTGCTATGGAGAATTCGAGAAGATATCAGATGCATATCGAAGCCTTGAGCTGGACGAGTACATCGAGTAGTAGGTAGATTTATGTAGTGACAATTATCGAGACAATAATCCAAATCCCGTCATCAAATTACTCAACTACTCCAAGATTCACGATGTGGGATCCCAAGTCGCGCAGAATGCCACGGGAAGCCTCCTTTTCTATCTCCAACGACGTCCTTTACTACTACTGCAAAGGGTACAGAAAGGAATAACAAGGGAGTCTTGCCAAGTGGAATATCCATTAACGACCCTGCAGTCCACTGAGTTCTAACAATGAGACCCGGATGTGCTCGGTTGGTCCGGGTTGGAGTCATGACGGCAAGCAGGTCGCTCAAAGCCACGTGAGTAAAATCGGCGACAGCCTGAGGTGGCGGCGCTGGCATCTTAGATGCACAATGGCCTTCAAAATTAGTGACATATTCAAGAAAAGCCTCGTCGTTTGGAAGGCATTCTAAATGAAAAAAAAGGGATTCCGTTTATATGAAAGATATTGCGATCGAGGTCAACCTCGTAGATGTATGCGGGGCATCGTACCCTGACCGGCTCCTGGAAATGGCGCCTTCGTCGATTGACCCATCCTCATACAAGACCTTCAAATTGTTCGATGCTTCTCCCAGTTTCTGCCGCAGTTTTTTGATCGTATCTGGCTGTCGCAAAGACGAAAGCATCCTTGGATTCAGCCAAGACCTTTTTGGGGTCAACACTGGACAAATATAATTTACGACTTGGGTGATCCAGATTACACCCAAGACGTGATAGTTCACAATGAATCTTGGTAAATCATAGACTCGGAGTCAAGAATTCTAAGACTCAAAATTGCAAAACAAGAGACTTATCAAAGTCCAAGTCTTGTTTGGTTTTGCAAGCTTTTGTTTTTTTGTATTTGCCTTCTCACGGAACAGTCCGAATTTAGGCACGACAATGGACACTACTCATAATCAATGATTTTCCTTCGTCTATCTACGGGAGACTAGTCATTGAAAAATGGCCAATACATTGGACTGGTCTCATTCGTTGCCAACGTTGCTTTTCGGGGCATTGCTACCCAAGCTCGCCGTTGTACTTGAGCTCATCCGAAAGGCGGAAGGGACAGTAACTCCTTCCGCAAAACAAGCACTGTTACAAGCAGTATGTTCTTTCCTACAGCGAAAGTATTTAGCTTCAATCCGCGACTGAACAGACGAACGATTTCAAACACGAACTTGCTCGGGCAAGGGATTGTGCAAGCACACTCGCAGGAGTCGATCTTTTGGTTGAGGAACAGGACAGTATAATTACAATGCTGGAGATGTTGAAACAGCATAAGAAGTGAGCTTCAGTGCCATGCTGCCTGACCGCAGAAAGCTGATCCACCATGGTCTATTAGGGAGCAATTAACACGGTTTACGGAGTGTGCTGGGTCCTCACCCGCATCAACAATACTTAATGTCACTTCAAGGATGGAGATTGATTCTACTGCTTCAACTCCATTTGCTTCTGGCCAGTTTTGATGTCATCTACTGTAGAGATATGACCGAAATATACATTTCGATAGTACCCAAGCGTGGAACCAGTAGGAGTCTGGGCTGATCACTTAAGCGCTTATTTGCGAGCACGTGACAAAGACGCGACACGAACCAACAAGTCGTCACGTCCGTTACAGAACAGCACGAAGTCATTGATCTCAAACAATCGTGTAAATGAAGCGCACAAGAAAACCGGTACCGAACGTATCAGGCATTTCTAAAGATGTCAGCAAGGATGCCGAATCTCAGCAACCATTCATCGGTTTAAACAATTCGTGAGTAGCTTTCGCACTTACAAAACTTGTGCATATATATTCGTGTGCGTATAGGGCAGGCGCGTCATATGGAAACATTAATCGGGCAGTGGATGAAACCCTCAATCGCCATTCAGTCGGTTCGTACCAATCTGAAAACAGGTGATGTCATGCCAGTTGGACGCGAGTCACGTCCTGCTAAAACCGGTGAAACATACTTCTCCCATAGTACTGCAACAGAAGGTTCCTTGCCCAAAGACCCTCGCCCGCCTCCAGAGAGGTATCAACCTGGGCAGTTACTTCCAACCATAATGACCGGAGAAACATTGGATCTTGAGGAGTATACAGCTGGTGAACGCACGTCATCACAAGACTATGACCCTTTTTCAGATAGCAATACACCCCTACACCCTTACCAGCAAATTTCGCTCGCTCAGCAGTCCCCAACTCGTGGGCTCCCTCAGCCACCGTCGAACACATCACACGAACACCTCGTCGCCGCTCCTTTCAGTAGTTCCACCCCTACCATCTACTCACATTATGACAAAGGTTCATCTCCTGGATTTGACACGTCCATCGATCATTTCCAGCATGACACAGAGGCATACGCCTCTGGCAATTTCACTCGCTCCTCCTATCGCCCCCCAAGATCACGATCACCCACTCCGTTTTTGGATGAAGACTATAAACTTGACGCCAACAACATTACTCATTACACGGGATACTCACAACCTGGCGAGTATAACCCTTACGAAGACGAGAAGACTGCGTACAAAGACGAGTATGATATCTCACAGTATGCTGATGCACCTGGCTCTGAAGAGTATTATGACGAGGCCGAGAAGACATCTGACGCCTCAATCGGATATTCGGAACTCGACACACCTGTTGAGACCCGTCACTTTGGGCCTGCACCCGTTGGGCGTGTTCGTAGACGGCTGAAGAAGAAGCGGGTGCAACTCACAAACGGCAACCTCGTCGTGGACCTTAACGTGCCTCCAAAACTCGTCCTCCCCTATCGGGGGGAGCCAGAGATGGTCAAGACGCGGTACACGGCGGTGACTTGTGATCCCGACGACTTTGAGAAAGAGAAATTTTTTCTACGACAAAATGAAAATGGACGCACGACCGAGTTATTTATTGTTATCACTATGTACAATGTGAGTTTAAGGATGGTTTAAACATTCACTTCTAAAACTGTTACTGTAGGAAGATGAGGTCCTCTTTTGCAGAACCTTGTATGGTGTGATGCGCAATATAGCGCATCTTTGCTCGCGCAAGAATTCCCAAACATGGGGACCTGACGCCTGGAAAAAGGTGAGTATCCTGCTGTCTTATGCTATTGTCCCTTACCATACCTTCTAGGTTGTCGTGTGTATCGTAGCGGATGGCCGCAAGAAGGTTCACCCACGTGTGCTTGACTGCTTGACGCTCTTAGGAGTCTACCAGCCTGGAGATCACATGAAGAACAAAGTTAACAACAAGGAGGTCACAGCGCATCTCTTCGAGTACACGACTTCCTTTGCATTGGACCCGAACCTGCACTTCAAGTATCCTGACAAGGGCATTGTGCCAACGCAGATAATGTTTTGCATGAAGGAGAAAAACCAGAAAAAGATCAACAGTCACCGATGGTTCTTCAACGCTTTCGGGCCGATGCTGCAGGTAGGCGATGAGGTCACTGGAAAAGTACAACATCTCATTGCATTATCAGCCCAATATCTGCGTGTTACTTGACGTCGGAACACGCCCAGGCAATAATAGCATATATCGCCTGTGGAAAACATTCGACGTCAACTCAAACGTTGGCGGTGCATGTGGTGAAATTGCAGTATACAAGGGCAAGAATTGGCAGTACCTGCTGAATCCTCTAGGTTTGCATCCACTTCCTGATAACGACGCTTCTTGACGACTGGTGTCTTACCAGTGGCTGCTCAGAACTTCGAGTACAAGTTGAGCAACATTTTGGATAAGCCAACCGAGAGCGTGTTCGGCTATATTAGTGTTTTGGTATGTTGCTGTGCTGAGTTTACCGCAACTGATGTCACTAAGATCGACAGCCTGGCGCTTTCTCTGCTTATAGGTACATGAGAGTTACCAGTTGCCAGAGACGTCAATCTTATAATTTTATATAGGTATATCGCCTTGGCCAATAATAGGGACGGAACGGGACCTTTAGCTTCTTATTTCAAGGGCGAAGTTCTACACGGCCATGACACTGACATATTCACATCGAACATGTGTACGTCTTCGCTTCGGCTACCTTGCGACTTCTCTAATACTCGAATCAGATCTTGCAGAAGATGTGCGTGTTCCTCCCTGCTTCCAGAGGATGTTACATATACTAACATTGGTTCGACTGCCAGCGCATTCTTTGCTTTGAGCTCATAGCGAAAGCTAATTCAAATTGGTAAGGCTCGGTTCGGCGCAGTTTTGCATTCCTAAGTGGTTCGTTTCGACAGGGTGTTGAAGTATGTCAAGGGTGCCATCGGTGAAACCGATGTACCAGATGCACTACCAGAGTTCATCAGCCAGCGCCGGCGATGGCTGAACGGTTCATTTTTTGCAGCGGTGTATGCCGTGGCACACGTAGGGCAGATTATGCGGTCTGGGCACAGTTTCAGTCGAAAGGTAGCGCTCATGATTGAGACCGTTTATAATATCATCAACATGGTATTTTCATGGTTTGGGATCGTGAGTTTACACAGCTCCCTGGATTACCTAGTGACTGAAAAGTTTCAGGGCAACTTTTACTTGTTCTTCGTTAGTTTCAGGGTCATTCACGATTGGCGCAGAGCTTGAGTGATTTCCACAGGTTGTCCTGAGTTCGTCGCTAGAAGACAAGTCCTTTGGCGTGCCCTCCATCGCGTACTTCAATGCCATAATCCAGTACTTCTTGGCTTCAATAATCATTGCCTGCTTCCTCCTGTCCATGGGGAACAAGCCTAAAGCGTAGATGTCTCCTTCGACATCCTTGTATTGATATTGACTTCTAGACAGGGCTCATCGCAAATACCTTCTAGCCTCATTGTTCCTCGCAGTACTAATGGTGTACCTCATCATTGCATCTGTCCTATGTGGCATAGCGGCATATGGTCAGGCCGGTGGAGGCGTAGTCCTTCTGAGCGTCGCAATAACTTACGGAGGTTAGGATCATTTGTCCTACCATCCTCTGCCTGTCACTCACCTCGATCTGCGCAGTCTATATACTTAGCAGCTTCCTGGCGTTCGACCCATGGCACATGTTCACCAGCTTCATTCAATATATTTTACTCAGTCCGACATACATGAACATCTTGAGCATGTCTGTCCTCTCTTTAGTTGACCCCATGACGAGCGACGAGTGCTAATACTTTGAAAGATATGCATTCTCGAACCTCGATGATGTGCGTCGGGGCATTGCTAGTATGGAACATCACTGACTGACGCCATAGATATCATGGGGTACAAAACAAGACGCAGTGCCAGATACAGACCTCGGCGCCGCAGTGCAAGACTCTCACTCTCAAGTTGATATTGCCATGCTTGCGGAAGCTGCAGATGTGGACGGTATCTACGAGGAGTCAATCGACAACCTGAAGCACCGGAAGCCTGCAAACAAAGAAAAGGATAGAGTAATTACGGAGCGAGAGCGGCAGATGGCAGCTGTGGACTATTATGCGAACGTTAGAACCAATGTGCGTTGATCTCGTTGATCTATGGAGTGAACAGGGGGTTAACAGGTTTCACAGGTGTTGTTGGCCTGGGTATTGTCGAATGTGAGTCATTTGACCGAAGTTCAGACACGCGTTAATCAGATATCTCCCCAGGGCGTACTCTTGCTTCTGATTCTCTCCGGTTCTGATTCGTCTAGTACTTTCAATCCTGACATAGGCGTGTCACGGACGAAGGGATATCTAATATTCATCCTTTCGTTTGCGGCAATCACTAATTCAGTGGTATGTAGTCCCTCTTCGCCTGGTAAACTGGAACTCATTAGGTTGCAGCGACTCATTGGCTCAACTTTGTATTTGCTAACGAGAATCTTCACCGCATAGAGAAGGGATAGAGAGCTTTTATAGCTTGACTTATGTAAAACGTTGCAGTACATGACTTTCGAGAAATTTGTGGTGGCGCTCCGTTGCCTTTCTAAGGGATTCGCTGACCTCGCCGACACACGAAGCTCACGCCTTGTGACACGAACCCGAGTCATGGAAAGAGACCTTGCCGCCTTACCAGCAGTGGCCTTACCTTACTGCGCATTCGCCCGTCTGTCACTGGTAACTGTCCATTTTCACCATTTTCGCAACTTTCACTGGGTTGGATACACAATCTGGTCTACTAAATGAGTGCTGTTGTGCGGTATAATAACGGGGGGTGCATAAACGGCAGGGACTCGGGCAAAAAAAAGGACGGTAGTAACTGAGGGCGGGTGTCACTTCTTGCGAGAAACGCGCTCCCCTCGTGCAACACGTGCCTCGTTCACGGCCTTTAGCAATTGAGTGTGCCCGAGTTCAGCCTCTGGATAAGCCGCGAGGAAGCGCGCTTCGTTCGAATCATACCTGGAGCATGGTGAGCAGTGTCACAGGCACAGCAGATATCAGTGCTGCTGACTCACTGGTTGACAAACTCCAGCGCGATGGTCGCCCTCTGCTGATACATTGACGCGAACCGTCGATTGGCACCTTGATACCACTCCTTTGGCCAATCTTTAAGTGGCGTCTTTAGTCCCCTGTCAGGATCGCCAACAAGCCAATGTTCGACGATGTCCTTCCAGGACCTGTTCTTTGGGCTGGTTGTACCGTTTGGATGAGCAACTGGCACCCGTGGAATCACAAGGCCGGGGGTAGGGAGTGCTTGTGAAGTCACTGAAGTGGCACGCACGGACGGCATAGGGCGATGTCGTGATGTGGGGGCACTGTTCTGACCTGTGATGGGTCCAGGTAAAGGAGGACGTGTATCTGTGGCATGCCGTCTGACTGTATCGTGCAGTGCAGCAGCATGCGGCGGAGTCGGTGTATGGGAGGGGCATGACTCTGAGTCAGGGATGGCGGCAAAGTGCTGGGAGGAATCGAGATGTTGCAGAGCCGTTACTGCGGTGCAGGCAGCCTGCACTACTACACTCGCTAGCGAGCGCAACGTGTTGTTGACTGATTCAATGTCACTGCGCAGGCAGTTGACATCTGCTGCAACAGAGCGCAACTCTTCTGTTGACGCGGGGCTCGCAAGAGCATGTTCACCAGCAAGGGAGGCATCGGCACCATGGGAGATTGGGGCCAGTGCATCACTGCAGTCAGTTTCATAGGCATGTAATTCATCGAGTAGGTAGCGAACGAGTGAGTCGCGCTGAATGCAATGAGAAAACAAAAAACTCAAGCGCGGTGTCAGCGCTAAGAGTCTGGAACACGTACATGCTCGCCTTCAGCCCATCCACCCCACCAACGAACTTTAGCAAGTGTCCACCGCTGGCCCACTGGAGCAAACATGAACCAGTACTGTGCACCCCCACGACGAAAGCAGTGAGTCAAGAAGTTACCAAGTATGCCAGCGCCAGCTGTGGACTCTTTGATCCATTTTTGTACGGTATCATGAGAGATCGGCTGACCGGGGTGCACAATGCCATTGACACTCATTGCGGGGAAAATGAAGTCATGGAGCTGAAGTGCACGCCCGTAGTGAAAGAGTTCGAGCCATTTGAACCAGACTAACGTCCAAAAGAAGCTGTCGCAAGCTGGGATGCTGGGGCGTGGATATATCTGGTAATGGTTTGCTGTAGGATCATTTAGCCTAGTCGTGTTTGACTTGGTGCGAGTGGCTTACATCTCAGATCTGCTTCCCATTGGCCCTTATCAACCCTTTCCCGCCATTCTTTGCGGTTTGAGAGGAAGATCACAAAGTATGATGTGGATCCACTCAGTGTCAGCGGCTCATTTGCAAGGTATGATTTCAGGACTCCGTCCATCATCATCGTATCAACTGAGACATCCTTTCGCTGCAGTTTGACGAGCTCAGAACAGCTGTGCCAAATAAAGCAAGTCAGACAGTCAGATACGGTAGTGTGTGGATGTGACTGATTTCACCTTGTCCATAGCGTCCATGCGTTGGATTCGAACGTGACTTGTTCGAGATGTCGAGTGAGTAGCGTCCTCGTTTCCAGGTCCAGATGGATGTCTGAAGGCAGGGCGCCGCTCATCACCTTCTGAATGGCATCCAGTGCGATCCCCAGCGGACACGTAGCATAATGCCATCGGAGTCTCCGATCCATGTAATCCTTGGTCATCGCCATCGAGTGAGTCCAGTCTCTACCCTCTGCACTGGCCTTGTGTTTGACGGACGACAGCACACAGTAAACTTCTGCTGAATCAGCGGGATTTCCGTGAGTCTCCCGAGTCCCCAGTGCGTTACGTTGATTGCGGAGCCTTTCCGACGTTGTACATAACATTATATGATTTTATATTCCGATATATAGAAAAGGTTTTCTATACATCATCTTATATCGGCATATGTGACTCACCAGACGCATTGGCTCAACTTTGTATCTGCTAACGAGAATCTTCACTGCATAGGGTAGAGAGCTTTTATAGCTTGACTTATGTAAAACATTGCGGTACATAGTTAGTTTGTCACACTATGTCACGGTCACATAATTTCCTGTCACTTCATTCTCGACGGTGATGTCTGAATATTGGGTGTCTCATAAACGTTACCACTGCAAATACTGCAACATCTTTATAGCAGACGATGTTCCATCTAAGCAACACCACGAGAATGGAATGCGCCATAAAGGCAATGTCGAACGTTTTGTGCGCGGACTGTACAAGGCTGGCGAGAAAGCCGTGAAGGATAGGGAAGAGGAGAAACGCGAGATGGAGAGGATCGGCAGGGTGCGCTAGTCTACCTGTGTCCTGGTTCAATGTACTAACTTATCTTTTAGGCCGCGGCTGAGGCGTATGCTCAAGACGTAGGTGCCGGACTTGGGGGAGTTGGATCATCTTCACGCGCAACACCCGCTGCAGCCCCTGCGCCCAAAAAACCTCCAGTGAAGCCCAGTAACCCGTACGCCAACTACTCAACGGCTGCGTCACTAGGATATGCAGACCCTGATGCGGAGCGAGCGAGGGCTGAGGCAGATATTAGACAGACGATGGGCGTTGCAGGGGAGTGGCAATTCGTTCCTTCCACCTCAGCATCTTCTGCACCAATACGAAGTGAAGTGCCAAGCACTGCTGGGAGTGCGACTGAGGAGACAACAGGGTCTTCAGAGAGTGACAGGAAACGTGAGGCGCCAGTGGACGATGTAGAGGACGAGCGTGCTTTCAAGCTGAGGAAGAAGACGGTTGACATTGGCTTGGGAGAAATATATGACTTTGGGCTGATACCTATCAAGCTGAAGGTGAAGAAAGAGGAGCCGGTGGAACCACAGGCTGCTTCATCCTCGTCGAAGGCTGTTGTACAGGATGCGAAAGCAAATATGCAGGACACACCGCCCACCAATGCTCCAAAGATGAAGATACAGTGGAAGCGCGCAGCATTTCAGCCGGCGGTTCAGGAGCCCGCACCTAACGGTGTGAAGGCGGACTTCGGTGCGGAAACTACTCCAGAGACGAAAGTCGAGGAACATGTAGCTGTCAAAGAAGAAGTCGTGACAGCCAAAGCTGAACCAGAGCCCCCAATACCACTGGAACCAGCAAAGAAGGAAGAAGAGATACCCCCTTCTCTAGATGCTCCTGCACCCACAGGCCTCTTTCGCAAGCGTAAGCTGCCTACGAGGCGTTAGGAGTTGATTTTAGAGAATCGCCACACAGAGGGAAGCTCGCCATCAAGGTCTGTAATGTGGCTTCAGATTGTATGTATGATTAACTTCTTACAAAAGTAGGGAGAGAATGGGCTCTGCATAATGGATGGACCATGTCTTTTCTCAAATGCTTAGCGCAACGACGGCGATTTCATGGCTTCCCACCTCCCTGCCTCCAGTTACAAGTGCGCATCATTGGTAACCCTTAGTTATGCAGGGTTAGCATTGTGGTTCTGAATGCTCGTTGCTGTGCTCGCAGCTGCGATATATGATTGACATGATCCCAGTGACTAACAGCGATTTTCTACCGTTGAAATTGTACCTCCTGCCAAGCAACTAAGCTCTCCACGTCTAATGAATAGGCTGACATGGATCTCCCACTGTAGCTTATTTGTTAGATCTGGCCATGACATATTACATACGTGCTATGGTTTGTACGACGTGCGCAAGAGTGAGATTTTTTGTGTAATATATGGTGTCCACGGATGTGTCGAGTGGTTTAGGACGGCTTCAGCTTGCCCGGTGTGATCGAATGCATAACTGGCCGGTCTCCAGCGAAGCTGCAAGACATGACTTGGAGACCATCGTGGAAACCCATCGTGTCGTGCCGACTCCTGCTTATGATGTGAACAGCAATCTCATTCATCTTCAAAACTACCGGAAGATGCTGAGAGGCGCACTAGCCCAAGTCGATTTTGCATTTCTACGCCGCCGAGGTACGAGGCAGGGCATAGAATGTTGTCTACGTGTAGTGGCTCTAGACTGACAGCCCCTTTCGCACCTTGCTGCAGTCCACCGTCCCCTAGGGTAGGGTGCTGTTAACCCTACCGCTTGTACTTCTAGTTCTACTTAGAAAGTCTCCCTTTCTTAAGCCTTTTCAACGAGAGTGGCCCGAGTGATTACGTAATTACGGGATGCGGTGTTCCATGTAATATGGCGATCTGCGTCTATGACCCATCGATGGAGAAGTTTTACAGAATGGGATAATCATTATCATAGATGAATCGAGTCTTGATGGTCTAGGCCGTGAGCCAAAAGACTATAAGAAAAACGACCAGACGACGAGTCTTTCGGACTCGTCGTCGGGATTTCATGCATACCAAGAAACCTTGCAAGCAATATGCACATTCCATTACACAATTGCATCCGAGGCCACGTCACAATCTTATCTTCGCCGTCGCGGGTCAGTGTTTGACTTACCACCTTCCACGGTTCCGTCGCTGACTCTGAACGCTTGTTTGATCCATCTCATATAGGAACGACGATCTGAGACCCCGAGCTATAATTATTTCCACCCCCTCGACTCGACCGCACAGATAAGAACTACTACTTATGGCTGAAGCAAGCATAGCTACAGTCTCAATCACTGTCGCAGAGAACGCAGAATCAGAACCATCCCTTCCATCATTATCTGTACCCTCACTCGCACTTCCAGGTGCAAAGTCACTAGGCAATATTTCACCCCAGAAGTCTTCCGTGAAAACAGAGGCTCAGGCACTAGACAACGGCCCCGTTCCACTCTCATTCCCTGCGATCCTGCGCAACTCAAACCTCGCAAACAGATACGCCTATCTTCACGAGCGCCCCGCAACTGCGCATCCAAAGACTTCACTTTCCAAAGCGCGCCGAGATGAGCATGAGGGAAAGCGCTGGATAAGGAGGAGAGAAAACGGTGAGTTGAATCGTAGTTGCACTGACCGTTTGCAAACGTTCATCCGTTCCATTCGCAGCTAAGTTTGCGGGTAACCCTCATATCACATTGCCCTCTCGCGGTGATCACACGGTGCCGGCTCCCTCGAAGCTACCCACGTTTCCCATCCCGTTACCGCCTTACCTTCCCCGATCAACGGTGCTGCCTCCTAGCGTTCCTGGCACTCGGGATCCTGGAAGTGCCACCGCAGGATTGTTTTCTCTCTCACTCAAAGGTGCCAGGAGAGCCTTGAGAACCAGACCAGGTACCCGGAATATAGTGGGTGTGATTGAGGGGCATTTGTGCGCTTGGCTTGAGGGAGGGACATACCTGGGAGAGGACGAGGGTATGGTTTTCCCTGGGGAGAAGGTGGGAGGGAGGGAGGATGTGCGAGAGGTGAGTAGGCGCGCCTTTGGTCTTGTATGGGTCGTTGGGATGGATGGAACGGATGGGGCATTTGAAAGGTATGTGGTGCATTGTGTAGCCCGGTGGTATGGGGTTGTTAGCTTCAGTAAGTAATGGGTTGTGGTTGGAATCATTTTCTGAATCACTCCGTTTTATTCTAGGTAAAGAGGTTGATGGACAACGCCTGACATATCTTCTGCGACCTCAACCCACACAGGCGTCGACACTGGACACTCCCCCACCGACAGACGCTTCTCAAGTTGACACTGAATCTGATTTCTTGTCTGACATACACACGTCTGACGTAGACTCGGACTTTGTATCCGACATGGAACACGACGAGCACGCTGCAAGGCTTTCCACGATTTCTGAGGCGCCCTCGTCACCTATGGCATGGTCTGTGATCGGTGAGACAGACTTAGAGCTCGACGAAGGCTTTGCAGCGT
>MU837230.1:25758-59445 GCA_029603245.1 Rhizopogon salebrosus TDB-379
AAAAAGCAGACATGAGCGCCAGAGCGTCAAGGCTTGTCAACGTTGTGTCAAGCGACGTCTACCGTGACTGCTTAATATTAGCTATCACTGCGATTCACATGTTCGCTGCTAGGATTTTGCCACCTGAGAAGCTAGGGTACTAATTTCACTTGTTCCTTCTCACAATTGCGCAATTTGCGGCCTGCTCCGGTCTACAGTGTACACGTCTTCCTGGTCCGCCATGGTTGGATTCTACGAACTACAACTCGTCCTCCTCATCTTCTCGTGTCTCATTTTACTTTTTCTTGAACGACATGTCTCACGACGGAAAGACAAGGAAAAGGATTTGCACGCTGTCGAGCGCTTGGAAAACGGGGAACCGACGCCGACACGCAGCTTGAACTCGGTGGCAGCACTGACAAAGCAGTATCTCGTCGTCTATGCAATCGTCATGGGTGTGTAACATCCTCTGTTCCTGGGAGACGCCCGGTTACGAGCTTATGCAGGTGCCGATTGGCTCCAGGGGCCATATGTGTACTCATTATACCGCGAACAGTATGGTCTCCCAGAAAGAATGGTTGCAGTCCTTTTCGTGACTGGGTTCATGTCGGCGGGGTTCGCCGCCCCGCTCGTTGGCGTATGGGCGGATCAACAGTGCGTTGTACATGCTTTTCCTCGCTATGAAGACGTTTGACCCTCATACACTATAGCGGGCGCAAAAGGCTCTGTCTTGTCTTCTGCCTGACATACGCGTTCTCCTGCTGTTGCATAGCCCTCCCATATTTACCTATTCTTCTTTTTGGGCGTGTATGCGGGGGCGTCTCTACGGCAATTCTCTACTCCGTTTTTGAGTCGTGGCTCGTAACCTCTGCTGGAGCGCTAGCCATCCCCTCAACCGACCTTTCCACAATCTTTGGGCGCGCAACCCTTGTAAATGGGTTTGTTGCAACGGGCGCAGGCGTAGCAAGCAACCAGCTAGTTGTCTTGACCAACTCCTTTGCATCCCCCTTTATTGCCAGTGGTGTGTTGTTACTTTTAGCGTACTTAGTCATCCGCGCAAGCTGGGGAGAGAACTTTGGCGGTAGCGGGGCAACAGCGGGCAAGGATCTATTCCAGTTGAGAAGGCTGGGCCAGGCATGGCGCATTGTCAGAGATGGTAAGTCCGACTTGCATTTTTTGTGTTGTGCAGTCTGTCAACGTGATGTTAGATCATATGCTGCTTGTGGTTGGCCTGACCCAGACCTGTTTCGAGGGCTCCATGTACCTCTTTGTTTTCCTCTGGGTACCATCACTTCAAGAAGCCTCGCCGACGTTTCCCTCCATTGCACTGCCGCTAGGCTACATCTTCTCCTCGTTCATGATATCTATGGTACTCGGGTCTCTCCTTTATAGCGCTGTTACCACCCACTCAGGCGGGCTGACGGTCCACGCAAAGCTCAGCAGCTTGGTTTGTGCGATTGCTGCCCTCGCGCTGGCGACCAGTGTGAGGAGCGAGAGTGAGCGTGTCAGGTTCTGGGCGTTCTGTGCATTCGAAGCGTGCGTGGGGATGTATTATCCCGTGCAGGGGATGTTGAGGGGTACATTGATTTCAAACGAGCACCGGGCTACGGTACGCAACTTTCCCTCCTTATGAAGAGATGGTGCTGATCAAACCGATGTAGCTGAGCAGCCTGTTCCGTGTTCCACTGAACGTGTTTGTTGTCGTCTCCCTCATGACAGGCGTGTCGAGTGCTAGGAACGCTGTGTTGAGCGCCAGCTCCTTGATGCTTGCATTCTCGGCTCTTATGACAGCGTTTGTAGTCGTCGCCAGGGCAGATGATCATATTTCCAACGAAGCAAGCTTGCGACCAGAGTAAGAACGTGCCTTACATTACTTATAGGCTAGTCTCCTGAGTCCTCGGTTTGTGTCATTGACTAATGCAAGTTTCCAGCATGCACCCGCTGCCAGTCACTCATTTAAACACTCATCTGCATTGCAGAAAGGCAACCAGAGGTATTCTGGATATGTGGATGATCTATCATAGAGTATTTCATGTAGTAACTTTTATTCGATACCCAAACATCAAGTCATAGATATTCATTCTCCGATTAAGGGCCCGCTGTAAGTCAGCTGATCGGCATCCTTTCGTCTCCTTTTTACTGGTCGTTCCGTCTTTTTCCTTACTCTCTCCATTCTTTGCTTTTTCATACCTCAGAGCTTCTGTCTGACGCTGCCAAAATGGACGTGGACATGAAAAATAAGGACGAAATCGATGACAAGCGCGACAGGGACAGAGACCGTGATTACGACCGCGACAAGGTTGTTGTCGACCGTGAAAGAGACAGAGAGCGTGAGCGAGACCGAGACAGGGATCGCGACAGGAGGGACCGTGATACTCACCGCGACCGCGATCGTGATAGGAGGGATTCAGGTGTGTCCTTGTTTTTTTTTCTCTCCAGGTTGGCAGACTATTTATCACTATCCCCTTTTCGCTAGTTCGTGGCGGTAGGAGCCGAACTGACCACTGGGAGCCAGACCATGGGCGCAACGGAGACGTGAGTCATTTAGCTACCCCTGGTCAATGTGTGGACTCCTGAATGCCCCCCGCCTTTCTAGCGCCGGAAGCGCTCCCGCAGTAGGACACGCTCGCGGTCACCGAGGCGTCGTTCTGCTTCGCCTCGTGACCGCAGGCATACACGCCGTTCGCGCACGCCGTCGCAGTCGCGCTCCCGCAGTCGTGACCGCGGTGACCGCAAGGGTGCTGATCCTTTCCCGCGTTCCCTCGGTGGTCCCATGAACGCAAGCCATGAAGAAGCTGTCGAATTCGCCAAGATCAGCAAGAGAGAAAACCGAGTTTATGTCGGCAATCTCAGTTACGACGTCAAGTACCGTGATTTAATGGAATTTATGAGGGGAGGTGGGTTGGGGAATTTAGATTTTTCTTCGATTTGGGAGAGAGGCGGGGTGTGGCCACTTTGTAAAACCCGTTCTACTGAGGCTCAGAAGGCAGCTGGTGCTGGCGAGTGTGAGCTGATGAGGGAGAGTGGTGTGGTACCCTTGCCGGTTTTTTCCTTGGCTTTGATGGATGGTTGGAATTGAGAGGATATTGATGGGAGTTTTCTTTTGGGGATTGATAGCTGGTGAGGTTCTATTCGCCGAAGTACTCGTCACGCCGACGGGAGTGTCCAAAGGCTGCGGGTGAGTTTGCATATGATCTCTCGCAACCAATTACTGACATTGCATAGCATTGTCGAATTCGCTTCGCCTGAAGATGCTCAGCGTGCCATTCGCGAGTTATCCGAAGTGGCCATGCTTGGCCGCCCTGTATTTATCCGCGAGGTACGACTCCATTATCTGTCTGGTGCTATACCCACACAGCAAACAGGACCGGGAAAATGAATCACGCTTCGGCGCTACACCAGTTCCTGGCAAAATTGGAATGGCGATGGCGGGACAAGGTCTGAATGCTCAGCCACCCCCACGACCTCCCCACCACAACTACTTCGGAACTCACAACAACCCCGGTAATCAACTTTATGTTGGAAATGTAGGTCGAGTCGTTACACGTTCATCGTGGGTGCTGAATCAGCCACCTAGTTACCGTATCAGGCTGGTTGGCAGGACCTCAAGGATTTGTTCCGTTCTGCTGGTAATATCATTCGTGCCGATATTAACATTGGTGCGGATGGGCGGCCCAAGGGCTCAGGAACTGTAGTCTTTGAAACTGCATCGGATGCCAAACAAGCCATCAGTACGTTGATACAAGTGATTGCAAGCATTGACTGATCTGGCACGCAGCTATGTACCATGGCTTTGACTGGTATGGTCGTACGCTCGAGGTTCGGGAGGTAACGTTCAGGTCTCATTGCGATCTTGCCACAATGCTGATAGTCTATTAGGATCGCTATGCTGGTCTTTCTGGCCCAGGCTCATTCCGTGGAAGCCCTTTCCGCGGTGGCTATGGTGGTCGTGGTATGCGTGGCGGTTTCAGAGGTGGCTTCCGTGGCGGTTACCGTGGCGGGTTTGCACCCTCCGGCCCAGCACGTGATTTCTCGAATCAAGACTTGTATGCCGACTATTCCGGTCCTGACCAGCCTGCTGCTCATGGAGGCTTGAGAATGGACGGGTATAGTAGCGGCTATGGCAGCAGTGGCTATGGCATGACCAGTGGCGGCGGAGGCGGAGGCGGAGGCGGAGGTGGAGGATTCGATGCCGAACCCAGCCAGCAGATCATGGTTCGCAATGTGAGTGATTGAGATATTTCTATGTGGGAAGCATGATTTATACTGGCGTCAGCTTCCTTGGTCGACTGCCAATGAAGATCTTGTCGAGTTGTTCGAGACTACTGGACAAGTCGAACTCGCTGAAATTCTTTTCGACGGCACTAGATCCAAAGGCTGTGGTGTTGTTCAGTTTGCTCAAGTTCCAGAGGCAGAGACGGCCATTGGTGAGTCGTATCGCTTTGCTTTGCCTGATCATGTATTGACCCATCTTCGACAGCCAAATTCCAGCAGTATATGTATGGTGGACGCCCTCTCGACGTGCGCTTCAACGACCGGTGGCATACTTTTACACCGACTGCAGCCAAGGGCGGTCAAGTGATGCCCATGGCGGCAGAGTGATCAGTTTGTATATTTTGCATCTTCCTCTTATTTTACTTGCTCCAGTTCCGACCTTTGACCGTATGTCATTCAATATGATAAAATTCTGGTGTTTCATTGAACTTTTTCTCCGGTTCCCGAGGCCGATTTTGTCTCTTTCATTATTAAAGTTGGTTGCTGGCGTATCTGGCAGGGCTTTGGGCTTTGTGAAGAGTGTGAAAGATTCGCAACAGAGTGCACTGCTCGGATACAAGCTCCCAATTCCGTGATGATACAGAGCCACTATCAGAGCTTGTGTCTGCGGTCCAGACAGGGGTAACAGGTGGACAACATGGCTCCAAGTTCTGGCTCAGAAAAACTACCACAAGCACAGTACGCACAAGTGTCCAAACGTCTAGGTTTCTATTGCCATGAATTGTATAATACAAGAAAGACGACTTCTATGAAATCAATCAAGTACCGACGTCAACGCTTCACAGGTACCCCTTCAGCTCCTCGCCCTGAGGCACCTCTCCAACCAAATATAACATGTGCTCTACGACCTCCTCAGGCGTCGTTACATGCCAGCTCGCCAACGTCCGCTTGCTGCTGTGTCCCACCGCAGTCGTGAATACCCCGTCAGGGGAAACGGCGAGCTCTTCGTCGCCGTATTCCTTGGTATTATCGATGAGCGTTATAGAGAGAGGAGGTTCCATCGTGACTTTGCCTGTCGAGGAGGGTGGGAAGAGGAGCAGAGCACGGAACATGTCTTCGTCGGTCTGTGGCAGAGCGTCAGATGAAGGTAAAACAGGAGTGGTGTTTTTGTCAGCGCACCTTGTCATCACCAGCGCAGAAGATGAATTCAGCATCAGGGTTCTGGTATAATATACGCTTGACGATCTCTCCCTTGAGTGAACAATCAGCCAGGTATGATGCACTCATAACGGTGTCGACCAACCTTGTTCACAGCAATAGGCCTTACTTCCAGATTTTTCTTACCAACGAGCACCTCGATTGACCTCTTTGGTACCAAGTTATTCTCTAACAAATCTTGGCATTGCCTGCATTGGAACTGTCTGCAACACACCATATATCATCAGCCGAAACATTCACACAAACCAAAGGAGAAACCACCTACCCCCACTCGGGATCAGTCGATCTATAGTGCCACGTGATCGAGCTTTTCTTCATCTCAATATGACTTCCCGTCGTGCGCTCCGTATAATATCTGAAAATCTCAGCCACCTCTTCCATCCATCCCATATCAAGATTAACAGTGAAATCCTTCCACTCGGCACTGTCGGGAGAACGGATAAATCCACCGTGCTCCGCGCTCATCCCGAGACGCGGGAGGTGCCCGAGGTGCTCCTCGAGGAAAGCCTGGTCACGTCCAGACACGATGTACACGATGTTGTTAGGGTCAGATGAAAGTTTCGTGAGGGCATTGAGCGCATCGACGGAGGGGAGCGCCATCGACGGCGTCCTGACGATCGGCGTGAGCGTGCCCTGTGTATCAATGCCGATGTCAATGTCGAGTACAAGTACGACAATCGTCACTACTCACGTCGTAATCAAACAAGAACAACCGCTTCCTAGCCTTTTGATAAACGTCCTTGAGCTTGTCTCGTGGGATATAAGGAGTCTGTCTTGCAGTGTTCTGTCCGTTAATCTGCGAGAGCAGCATCTTCACCAGTACCGCAGCCCAGGTATGCGACGTATGAGTCGTCACCACCTTATGCAGCGCCGCGTGGCGAGCAGCCTTTTCCTGCGGGGACATCAACAGACCCATGTTCATCGCCGCCGCTACGTCCTACACACACCACACACCATCCATTCGTTAGTACCAAAGATGTGAAAAGAGAGCAGAAGGGACGCACACCGAGATCCCACGGGTTGACTTGCAGCGCCTCAGACATGTGCTGGCTGATACCCATGAACTCGCTCAGGACGAGCGGAGAACGCTTCGTGCGCTCTTGAGCGATGACAAATTCCATCGAGGTAGTGTTCATCCCGTCCCTCAGGGGCGTGATCACGCCGAGGTCTGCAGCGCTCAGCAGCGCGTAGAATTCGTCCTTTCTGAGCGTTTGGTGGCTGGAGGAAGGGGGGTGTCAGTGTTATTGGAAGGATTAGGTTATATATAACGATGTGGCAGGGGGCATACGCACTAATGGTGTACAGGTATAAAATCGAGACTTCCATATTCCCCATTGATATGAGCAACGAGTTCCGATACTTGGCGCTCGAGCTTCGGGGAGTCCGTTAAAGCGGGTGAAGTCACCTGAAACGTACACATGCGTCTGTCAGTTTCTCCCTTCCCTTGCCTGAGTGTGCATGGGACGAACCTGGGTGAGAACGACCTTGCGCCGCCATTTTGAGTAATCATGCAGGAGCTTCTCGAATGCGCGAAGCTGGCGTTTCAGAGCATCAGTTTAGAACATAAAAAGATGGAGAGAGAAAAGAGGGGCACCTTTTGTAACACGCCCTTGACAACATCCAGCTTGTCAAGTCGCACAATAACCTTCTTGTCTTGGTAGAGAGCGCGGAGTGCCTCAAGTTTAGGTTCGATGCCTTGGCGGAGACTGAATTGCGCAGATCAGTATTAGCGTTGCTTCGACACAAGAAGTAAAACCAAAGTGGGGGCAGTAAGAGCAGGCAGCAAAAATGCACGCAAAGAACTCCGGCAAAAAGACACTCACGTATCCTTCGCAACCCTCTCAGCATCCACCCCAACCGGACAATGCGTAACAGTAGCCACATGCCCCTGCACATCAATCCCCACATACTTCTCCGCTCCCAAAACGCCCTTCCCCTTACCTCCAACTCCCCTCGTAAGGCTCGCACCGCGCGAAATAGTCCCGCTGCGCGAGGCGCCCGCTGAAGGAGGCTGAATCGTCCTACTCGTAGTCTCGTACCCGCATACGCGCACACAGGTGGAGGTGAAGTGACGTGTGTAGGAGTAAGTTTGGAAACAGACTAAGTTGGCGCCTAGCATTCCATCGAGGATCTCTTTGCGGCCTGTAGTGTTGTTTAGCGTTGTTTGGTGTGGAGAAGGAAGGTGGAGTATTTGAGAGGAAGGTAAGGTGGAGGGGAGGGGGAGCAGAGTGGAGCGAGAACTTACGAGGTAGACATCTGAATACCTCAGAGCTGGGGAAAGGCGTGTGCATGAAGAGACCGATGACGCTGCATACAAGGGTGTGTCGTCATCAGCACCTTCTCGGGTTTCATCTGTGGAGACTCACACATCCCCGGCACCATTTTCGCCTCCAAAACCGTTCACTGCACCTGAATGCAGTGCATTCCTGAGCATGCGCGGGACCAACAACAGATGGTAATCATGCACCCAGACGAGGTCGCCAGGCTGGAGAACGGACGCAAGGCGCGCTGCAAATGCTTGATTGGCCTGCATGTGCGTGTTATTTCAGTTAAACGGTGAAATGAGATAATGAGTGGAGCTCAAAGCGAGGACTGAGAAAACGCACCTGCTCGTAATATTCGTAATTGGCATCGGCGCTCGCGTGCTCAGTAGCGACGTCCTGCCAGAGGAGGTAATGGAACAAGGGCCAGAGGGCTGTATGCGCGCGTGAATATGGAGTTTATGATGAGGTCGCAACGCTTGGAAGCACCAAATGGAAGGCAAAAGTGCCGCGGCTTGATCGGGAGCGATAGAAAGGAAACAAGGTTGGGAATACGAAGATGAAGAAGTCGAAGGATATCGATGAATCCTCGAGCCAGGTAGCAAGTCGACAACGTGAATTTAAATATAATAAACCACCAAGTAGGCATCAAATTTGGAAAGGAGAAAAAAAGAAACCGACAGCGCGATTTACCAACTCATCCGACCACCAAAAAAAGGTGCATGGTAAGGATACGATCGGAAAGAAACAAGGAACACTTCGGAAGGATGACACCCGAGCACCGGGACGATAAAATATCGAAAACAGAAGGGAGTTCAAGAAAACGAACACAAGGGACACGATTAGACGATTTCCATCGGATATGAAGGGAATTCGAAAAGACATGCCACGAGATAGACGCAAATCAGATACGGGCCAAAACAGGGAAATGCGTTGGCAAAAAAGTCTGAGCAAAAGCGGGCGAAGGGATGTAGATCAGGAAGAGTGGCGCCTGATATGGCAAGTGGGAGCCGGAATGGGAAGACTTTAATTTCGGGTAGATAATGGAAGCGAGTGCGGGTAGGACGAAGGACGAGAAGAGGAAGAGATTGCAGAGGAATAAGTGGAAGAAGGATGACTCACTCTGTTTGCAATAACCATCGTAGTGGCCGTGTGCGACCTTGTCGTCCATCCAGACGGGAAGATAGGTGATGGGTTTCGCGTTCTCATGATCGTCTGTGGAAGAGTTGATGTCGTTCTTGTCGATGTAGTGAGAAAGGTCGACTTCGAGGGCGGCTTTGTCCGCGAGAGAGATGCGGGCAGAGGGAATGCGGTCCCGTGGTGCAGGAACACGTTCACCCGTGGAGGGGTTGACGTCACCTGTGGAGATATATTAGCGGTGATGGAGAGGGAAGAAGAGGGAGTAAAAATGACCATCTGGGGAGGAGGCGCCGTCAGGTGCTAATGCAGGGGAGAGAACGTCACCCGTCCAGCCAACGATGAGCTGTTCATGGGTCTCGCTGAGACTACGGATGCCGCTTGTCATAGCGCTGTGTCCGTAACGCGGGGAAAGTTTCCAGCGTGGACTATGTGGAGCGGGAGATGTGCCCGTGGGGGAGGCTGGGAGGTCTTCGGTTGGACTTGGTGGGACGTCGAAAGCGGCATGAGGAGGAGTGGGAGGTGGGCTGAGGACGCCATCACGTGTGGGAGAGGGAGTGAGGGAGCAGATGAGAGGAAGATAGTGGGACACATGGATGATACGACCGGAGAGGTTTACACCGTTTGCTTTGTGCCGTGCCTCCAGGGCGCGTACATGATCACGGACAGCGGAGAGGGATATGTCGTCGCCGGCGCGGGTGTATGGTTCTGCGAATGTGTCCATTTGTTGGTGGAAGTAGCTGGAAAGTAAGATGAGGGAGCAAGACGACGGGTTTATATGGTATGGAAATGATTATCGGATGGAGCGGTCGAGAGATTTTAGGACGAGGGTGCTGGATTAGGATTCGGATCCGGGCCTAGAGTGACGTGGTTCCGTACGCAGAATTCACTTTGTACCTGGACATCACCCACGACGCCCTACAGCCACCTGGGAGCTCATTCAAAAATTGTAATTCAGCTGGTCATATTCTCCGTCATTGCAGACTTCCATGTTCCGTCAATTGAAGGAGCTCCGCTTCCAGACCACGGGACACGTGCTAAACGATCGTGTAGCGTTGATGGCGGTGGCCGCCTCCACCGTTTCACTGGCTTCCTTGTACACTCTCCCCACCTCGTTTTGCATCGCTCGACGCCATATCGGTCAACTGCCCTTTCCTTTCTAGGTGGACATCGAAACATGAGTTACACGTCAGCTTCCCGCTTCTCCCCATCGAGTCCCTATCTTATCTTCCTCCATCGATCCTCCCGCCTTTCAAAACCATTCAGATGGCCTGCTTTCGGCTTCCTTCAATGCGGATAATTCCGTAGTGAATCCTTACCTCCGCCGAGATCATTTATATATACACTGGTATATAAGTCTGCAATATTCTTTTTACTTCGTCACAAGGAAGTCCCACTAGTCATCACTTCGCCCTTACTCACTGGCGTCGTTCCTTTTTGCTAGGTGAGAGCTCGCTGCTCTTCAAGCCGATATTATCATCAAGAACGATCTATGAAATACGCCCGCGTTGGATGCACGCAGCTGGCCTTGCAAACCTCATCTCACTGTCCACAGGTACTAGCATTTCAGACATCATAGGCTACGTAGCCCATGCCTCTGCTCCTATGCTTAGTGAACGCTCCTGTACTCGATCTCAGAATGTGAAGCAGACTAGAACGCACACCCGGTATTGTCCCATAACCGTCGTCTCGTGCACGAGCCACACACTCACACACTCTCTCTCCCCGCACGAAATTCAGACCTCTTCACCTCTTCCCACCCAAGTCTTGCGTCGCGTTACACCCAAGCAATGTATGTAAAACCACCGTGCATGTCCTGATGCTGATCCATGTTGCAGCAGTTCGTCGTCACTGAGCACCAGGTCGCTCATTACTCCCAGAGCACGCACATCGAGCTTGTCAATTTTCTACTTCTATTTGTCGGGAGACCCCACAACAAGAAATAGAAAATAAGCAGCAGCTCGTGTATCCCAAAGGACCACTTAGTCTTGCAGATCCCCAAGGCCCTACCGTGTTGGTTGGTATTATGCGTGCATGGTGAACGGCTGTACCGTGAGGCAGCTGTCTCCCACAGCGACCCACTTTTTGCCTCTCCAGCAAAGGCAGCTCACTCGTCTTATCTTTTGCACTGATATCTTAGCATAAAGCACATGTTCATTGTCGTCGTCGTCAATCAGCTCCAGGTGCCTATGGCCATTATCTCGCACCCCCGCGCGCAACTCAGAGATCTCCCCATCTTTATGTCCAAGTTTTACGGTGCATAGTAGTATGGAATATACATATTACTGAGTGTGTGCCGTTGCTGACGTTCCTGCTGCAGTCGGTCATGACGCATGTCGGGCTCATCCTTATCCCTATCTCTGTTTCTATTTTTGTCTCTATTTGCAGGGTGTTTGCAGTTGTAATACAGCCTGCAAAGGCGCTTTGCATATAAAAATAAAACGGAATGGCGGCCTGCGTGTACCCATCACACTAGTCTCCTTCCTGTGCACAAGCTTCTCTTCCTTTTGTGCACAAGTCTCAAGTCTTGCGGTGCGTCGTACTTGGCAAGGAATATAGAATTACTATTCATTCAAATCGCCCACTCATAACCAGTCCCTCAGATAAATTCGACGAGTGATCGGCTCTTCGGTGGAGCTGCTGTACGCGATTGACTTCAAATACTTCCATATCACACCTGCCCCTTTACTTGGCCCAGATCTTCTGGTCGCAACACGTCGCAAGTTGCCTCCGCAAAGCGAAACTGCATGGCAGGAAATTAAAAATTTCCAAAGATATCGCATATCCTTTCAACGCCTCGTGTATTACATGTGGTCGCGTGGCGTTCTTGAGATTAAATTCCTGGAAGAGTTATGCTTTGTCCAGCTCCCGTCGTCTCCCATTGATCATACCGATATCGCAAAGTTCGAGCGAGAATGGAGTTACGCAATCGACTATGGTGTAACGATAAGCATTGTTTTTCGCCCGCGCAGGATCTTCTGACACTTGTTAATAGAGCACCCATATAGTGAGCAATTTATTACACTGCAGAGGTATATTACACGGGCTGTGTTGATGGGTACACTGGAAAGTACCATGAATGGTGTTGGGGTCGATGCTTTACAAGTGTGGAACCGGAAGCTCAAGCTCAAGGACTGGCCCCGGGTCAGCGAATGTCACCCAACTTCGTCTCCAGTGTTACTTGCACTAGAGTTACTTTGGATATATAGGCTATGCTCTTTAATCCGACGGACATGACGTGGGATTTCTGCTTCCTGTCGAATGATAGACTTCTCGTTCTCGTCCTTGAGGGGCTGAATCTGTATTCCCTGGTCGACTCGTCCAACACCATCCAGTTCACTGCTAAATTATCGCTCCCCGCTTTGCCAGATATGTCAGGGATCACATTCATCTTATCCCGCTTCCAGGCCAACGAACATCATCAGAGTTCTATCAATTGAGGTGACTTTCTTGATCGATGGCATAACACTTTCTTGGAGTTCGAGTCGACCTATGCGAGCCTTTATGGAGCGGCCACCTGTGACACCCCTCGTCTGCCTTGGTCCTCCTGGGTGAATCGCAGTGATCGCTGCTTCTATGGGTTTCTGCACTGCGGAGCTCATCTGCCAAGCTGGGTCATTGGGACTGCAGCTTCTGCCGCGACAGATATGCATCTGTGACTTCAACCCTCATCGAGTGATACACCGCAAGGCCGGGGGCAGAACCGAATGGCGTGTACGACTCGCACGAGGCAAGCCACCGAACTCAGACTCGATGCGAAGTCATTTCCTAGTGCCAGTAGGCAATCTCGTATCTCGAGATAATCACTCAGGAAAGGTTTCTCGCGGAATACATAGACATGGGGTTTTGCTATCCCTTGCGAGTTTTTTTCTGGATGTATGAAATGTATAAGTGTTGTGCTTACTGGAACACTGAGCACAGACCGAGAATAGCCTTATGCCAAGAGGCATCGAAGTGCTTATCTTGAAAATGAAGATGTTGACGTTCAAAGAAGTTCCACTACTTATAGGTAGCTCTAAGCTCTGAATGGCTATCTTTCGTATGAAACACCTTGCAAAACAGCATATGAGAGATCAAAGTTACGTGGAAGGGTCCTATGGAAGATGCAGAGAATGGATAACTAGACTAACAACGAGGTTGTAAGTCAACAGGGCACAATACTTCGGAAGGCATAGCTACTGCGGAGAACAGAGGCAGTGTAACACAGTGCAATGAGAATCGTCTGTCTGAATGTCTACATGCTGGAAGCTTTGACAATGGAACCATGGCCGACCTGCGAGCCAGTGATCGAGAGATGTGGGAAGACTTCTATCGTGTGTTTGAAACTCAAACAGATCTGTGCGTGGGGTGCGATCTCGCTCATGCCACCCAGGATCTGCCATGCCCACCGCCAAAGATGTGTAAATGGTAACGCGTGAAGCAGCGGAGGGTAAAGCAGGTCCGCCAACAACGAATGCGGAGTGGGATAAAGGGCCCGTGTGAAGTCGACCCGCCGGCAAGGATCATGAGGCAGAAGAAGTGATGGGAGATGTTGGATATGATGTGGGGTTGCCAAAGAGTAGAGTTGAAGGCGGAGAGCATCATCGAGATGATAAAAATGAGTTCGGCATCGATGTGGAAGGGAAAGATGAACGGTTCATGAGCAACCATTCTTCCTTGATTTTGGACGCCGCACTCTCGCCTTGTTCTGGGGGGGCAGCAGGACCCAGGCGTTCATCAGCCTCGCGCTCCTGCTCACTGAGGTCTTTTGGGGGCGGACGCAAGCCACGTTCCCGTAGCGCAGCCTCGCGGTTCTCACGCGAGACGAAAGAATTTGGAAGGTTGGGAGAGTGGTGAACAGTGGTGCGGAGTGGTCGAGGAGGCCACGAAGAGTGCTTCGCTTCAGCCCGGGGATGCGATGGGAGTGCGGCCGACGACATAGGCTGTGAAGATGACGTAGTGGCTGAAACGGTGATGTGCAGCTTGGAGGCTACGCGACCAAACAAGGATGGTTTTATGTCCTTCATTATAGGTGGTAATGGTTTATGTATATCTGGAGTCGATCTATCGAAAGACAAATTAGCAAAAAGGTGACCACAAAGCCAAATACCGAGACGAAAGTTAGAATCCCAACTGGTACTTTGCGATGCAATGAAAAGCGGTCAAAGTAATGGTCTGAACTCACCTCAACAGCCCAAGACCAGCAGCTTTGTCTGCCTCCGCTGGTTGCTTAGGGTGAGAAGTGCTGGACTTCTCATTCAAGACTTCATCATGAAGCAGTCTGCTGGTACTCCCTGCCTTGTCGGTTATCGGAGTAGGCATTCCCAGACTATGATGAATATTCCGTGCCCGGTCTGCGGAATGAGATGTCCCATCCTTGGGGTTGCTGATGTGAAGATTAACACCAGGTTCGAAACTGTCGTGCGAAGACGAGTGATCACTGTCGTTGTCGTTAGATTGTCCTATTTTCCGAAGAGGCTTTGACGACCTGCGCGGACGAAAACCGTCAAGGTAGGGCATAATAATTGTTGGTGAATGGAGTGTGAGGTCGGGGGGAGGCAGGGGAGAAGCTTATGTGAACTTCAAAGAAAACGTTGCACGGTCGCGGTGAATGGGGAAGAGTTGCCGGTGTAAGAAGGAACGACTTGGACTAGGAACGAACTAAGGACGACTACTACTTATGACTAGCGGGCCGAACCAAGCGGTACGCTGCCAGTGCTAAACAGTCCAGATTTCGACGTTGGCTCATCGAGGAAAGAATCTGACATGCCAAGGGGAAGGCTCGCCGCAGGCGAGCCGAGACCCAGGCCCGGCTTCGGAAGTCGGAAAACCGTCCAAGCCAGGGGACTAGCAAAAAAGCAGGCAATTCATCTGGATTTTTGTGCGAGCGAGACAGTGGGAGATCACATAGCAGCAAAGTATTATTTTATTACAGGCCCAAAAGCTAAATGCACCCTTCAGTACTAGGCATGCACTCGGAATTTGAATGATACCGAGCTTAGAGGCGCAGATAGGTGCGCGAGCACTGGCAGGGAGCGAGTGCGGCTCGTACTGAATACTGAACTAGGATAGGAAAGTTCAGTGGTTCAAGTTAGGGTGCGGTAGCCTACGAGCTGAGTGTGCCACGAGGATGCTCGGCAAGGTATATATGAGCGTCTATCATGATATGGTTTCATACTTGCATCTTAGTCAAAATGCTGACCACTCTATTTCTCACCAAGTTGGTCGTCTAGGTCTACTCTTGCACCTTCGACGTGTCTGGATGTGTACGATCTGGTTCGAGCACATGGTGACTCGGAAAGTCATTAACCATAAACCCAGTCTCTTCGGATATGCAATGACATTTCGGCAAGTGGTCCATTCATCAGAGGAACTGCTGTTTGTGTTCGACTTCAAATACGACCTTCGGTTCTGGTCCCTTTGCCTGGGTTAGACCTCCCCCGGCTCCCCGCCGTAACATGCCGCAAATTACTTCGACGGGGCGGAGCTACATGGCAAAAAGCTGAGTATTCCCAAAGATATTTCATACCTCTTCCATATTCCGGTGACATTCGACAGCCGAGCGGCGTCCTTGTGATTAAGACTCTAGGCCGGATAAATTTCATTAAACTTCTAGTGAATACGACAAAGTGGCACCAATGGAGCTGTGACGTCAACAGCACAGAGGTCAAGATCTTCTATTTTTGCCTGGCCAGGATACGACTCGCCTGGTTCTTTTCTCTGAAGGATCATCACGGTGAGCTGTCTCAGATATCTCTTATTCATGTGATTTTGACGAGAGTCTGAGTCATGAATATGAAGTCTCTTTCAGATTATTTTAAAGGATAAAGCCCATCCTCATGTTGCATCCACTGTCGTGAAAGTGCTTGACACAAAGGCTAACCTAGAGTTCTGCGGCCTTAGTTCCGTGAGAGGACTGATTTTCGCAAATTATTACGGTTTGTTCTACGGAATGTGTTAGTGTTTTCAAATCGGGTCACCGGCGCTATAATTGACGTTTTGCAAATATTGAACTGAAAATCAAAAGACGGTCAGTGAAGGTTCACTCCAACCTCATCTTCATTTGGACTTAAGATCACTTGGACTCGTAGTGCTTTGAAATATCTTATTCAAGGGTCAGGGCGATAGATTTTTGTTTCCTATCGAATGACGGACTTCTCGTCACTATCAACGGGGAACTACTGTTGTGTTCCTAGGTTCACCCTGCCAATGTCATCTACCTGATCGCTAAATTTCACTCCTACCCTCAGTATAGAAAGTATTGATATCAGCCACGTTCCATCGAACCCTACTTATTCCTTCGCCCCATCCTTGTGTTCATGTTGGTTCCAAGCTAGCACACAAAACTAGCACATCTGTATCACAGTAAATATACGAAGGGCTTATTATCACAAATTAACTCCTAGTTCAAGCTCTAGAGTCCAATTTTATACTGAGCGTTGTGCTTTTTTGGAGCTCGAGTCTACCCATACGAGCCGTTTTAAAGAAGTCGGTCTAGATGCGCCTGCTTTGTAATTCTTCTCGGACAGTCAGGGTGGTGACAGAAATCACTGCCATAGTCTATGGGTTCCGCATTGCAGAGCTGGTTGGCGAAACCGGGGCTGCAATTGTGCCTCATCATGTGATGCATTACAGAGCTGGGGACCAAACTAAATGGCATGAACGAGTTGTCGAAGGCAAGCCACAGAACCCGGACATACAAGATCATTTCATGGATACAACAGGAACAGGTCTCCCATATCTCGAGATGACAAGTTCCTGGCGAGAGAGATAAGTATGATACAGGGTGTCGTTGCCCCTTGTGAATTACATCACCAGATACATGTCAGTTTATATGAACACTCACGGAGATGTCCATCAACCGGATGTTTCAGGACGTCGAAGTCCTTGATTTCACGTAGTCCTTGAGAGTCGTGCCTTATTTATTTCAATTCGATTTGGTTGACCAATTTAATAATTTAACCCCTTGCTGAACTGAAATGGGGGAACCTGTGTTAGAGTCCGAAGGATCCATTTCACCAGTGGCTGTAAACACTCAGCACCTCGCTCTCTCTCGGACGATCCTGTCATCCCTTGATGATGTATATATCAACTACCGTTGTCGTCGCCTGATGTCAATCATACAGAAGGTACCAGCTGTGATGCCCACTATATTTCAAGCACCACAACTGCATGCCACCGCCCACTTGGAACAGCCTATCCAACAATTACCCGATGCACGGTGCCAGACAGTGCATTCCGACGTGCAATGAACCTGGCGCAACCGCCCACGGCTCAGACTCCGGGATATTGACCCCTTGAGCTTTTAGGTAGGCCGGCCACCGCTGCACGTATTATTGTTCCCAGAGGTTATGATTTTCGCTGCCGCCTGGCGTTTTTCCTTTGCATGCCATCATGATATCTCCAGGAACAGTGCGATCGGAGTTCCCGACGGTATGAGCACATGATGTATCTCCAGGAACGACATGTCCGAGCATGTCCGTAGCGTTTGGCGGCGGGAACCTGCAGGAACTCATCAATCAAAACATGAAACCGTGGACAGAGATGGACAGATGGCGATGTACCCACTGATGTACCCCGTGTATGACATTGCCCTTCCAATTGAATGTTTGAGCTCTCGAGCGCCCTACGTCATCGTCCAACGGTCGTGAAATTTCAACTCTCTTCCGATCATGCGCACATACATTTTGCCAAGCAGCCATCCGAATTAGCCGCTGACCTCGGTGTGTGGTCTTTTGACACCATTGGCTACCGGACGTGCTCTTCACACACACTGATCAGGATAAGAATCGCATCAGATCCGCCCACATCTCCTTTTCTAAGAATAGGCATAGGAAAAATTATTTCGATCTCGGGTGTCCAAGCACGACATCGAAACTGTTGCAACTTTGGGGACCTCCAGTGTATGCAGATGACCAGTGCCATGTCGATTCAAAATTTGACGCTTTTGCGACGCAGAACGACAATAAGATTGAAAGGCGTTGACCAGGTCACTCTAGGATGACAACCCAGTCTTTATTTTGTAATTACGAAATATGTACTCTGTAGGCGATTCATGGGTCATGACAACTGACGCCCGTGCAGAGATCTATACACGAGCGGCACAACTACTTGAGCGATCGATCATAAGATATAAAGCAATAGAATGAGAATAAGGAACGTGTGGTGCTTCGAAAGTCGCGGAAAAAGTAAACACACGTCGGACAGCATAATAAACCAATGAAGAAAATCAAACCAAGGCAGCCGACGAAAGGGGCATGAGGTATCCAGATCCAATGCCATGCGTATATGTACGTGTGATGGGATGGTGACATGAAATAAGTAGGAGTTAGGCAAAGGGAGAGGGCGATACCACATGCGACAGACGGCGGGCCTTAATAATATCTAGATTACAAATGACATCGTTCAATGTGTTGACTTTTCCTGTGCGAATCATCGCGGCACACACAATCCCCTCCTACACTCACGAGGTCTATGCAGCAGCGGTACGACTCGGGTTGCGAGCGAGAGTCGCACCCGTGCGTGCAGCTTGGATACTGCTGAAGCGCTGGAGTTCCTCGGGCTTCATCGTGATCTTGGAGCCGAAACCGACCTTACGAGCAGCACGACGGATGAATGACACACGGTTAGAGTACATTGACTCGTGGATCGATGCAGCGCGAGATTGGGTGCGAGTGATGGGAACACCACTAATGGCCTGTTCTGCCTGAGCTGCTTGAGCCTGTGCGTGCTTTTCGCGAAGCCTCTTGATAACAGTTGCCTTCATTGCGAACTTGATCCAGTCTAGAGGAGCGAACCAGATGATGTTCTATTAGGTCCGGGAGTCGGATTAGTACAGCAGTAAGTATGCAAAGCAGATACACGCACCCAAACCCAAACGATGCCAATCCATGCGCCAGAGATTGCCTGGATCTGAGTGAAACCGAAGTTGGCATAGGCAGCGATGATAGACGACACGAGCTGCGCAATGCAGAAGGCCGCCATGAGAGCAAAGGAAGGACGTTCCATGAAGAAGAAGCCATGCGAACGGGTAACGAAGATTAGTGCCTGAGAGATGATAGCAACTTGTAGGTAGACAATCATGTGGAGCTGGTAGTCATTGCTACCGGCGGGATATATGTTGCCGTTGAAGGTGACACCGAACTTGTCATAGAAGAAGGAAGTCTTCAATATGATGGTGACCAGAGCGACACTACAGCATAGATTAGTATGGTAGCCGTGAATATTTAAAGTGTTACTTACGTGGAGGCAGTCAGGTAGATACCATAGGCAACGGCATACGAGAAGATCTCTGCGAGATCCCAAGAATCGGGTGTCGACGAGGGTAAGACACGGTCAACAGAGAGCGTCATGATGGTACCATCATTGAGCAGGGCAATAATAAGGACCATGAAGGGAGGGAAGTCGAATTTGAAGGCGAAGGCGAGGATAGCGAAACAGACAACGATACGGATGGTCACAGCGCAAGCGTATATCGAGTAGTTACGCATACGTTGGAAGATGATACGCGAGCCGCGGATAGCGTGGACAATGGTGGAAAGACCAGGCTCAGTCAATACGATGTCAGCAGCGCCACGAGCAGCATCTGTGGCACCTTCGACTGCGATACCGACGTTGGCGCGGGAGAGAGCGGGGGCATCGTTGGCACCGTCACCAGTCATAGCGCACAAGTGACCCAGACCTTGAAGACGCTTGACAATCTCGTACTTATGCTCAGGGAAGACACCAGCGAAACCATCAGCATCCAAGATCATCTCGTCAAGCGACAAGTGCTTGCCACCAGGGGCAGGGCCATCCTTGAGAACCTTCGCGGGGTACATGTGGTCACCAAGACCAAGACGACGTCCAGTCTCCTTTGCAATCGCAAGCTGGTCACCAGTCACCATCTTCACCTTCACACCGAGAGCAAGAGCGTCGTCGATGGTCTGCTTGGTGTCCTCACGAGGGGGGTCGAAGATGGCGAGAAGACCAATCAGCTCGAAACCATTTCCTTCACTCTCATGCTCATCACCGTCAACCTCCTCATATGCGACAGCGAGGGCACGAAGACCACGCGTGGCAAACTCCTCAACATCAGCCTCGAGCCTATTCTCCAACTCCTCGCTCTTGTTGCGCGTGCACAGTTCGATGATGATACCCGTCATGCCCTTGGTGACCCGCTTCAATTTGCCGGAAGACTCCTCACGGTAGGTAATTTCTGTCCGCTTATCGACAGGGTTGAATGGCTTGAAGTCGAGGAGTTTAATGCCAGCGCGAGCGCGAGAGACGTCACCAAGAGCCTGGACGACAGCAGAGTCGATAGCGTCTTGGTTCTCGGTACGAGAAGCGTACGCAGCAAGGAGCATGACGTCATCTGCCGAGAAGGGGCCGTAAGTGCGGATGGTAGCCCTGTCGATGGTAAGCTTGTTGGTGGTTAGTGTACCCGTCTTGTCGGAGCAAAGAATGGTAACGCCAGCCAACTCCTCGATAGCAGTGATACGGGTAACAATGGCCTTGTGCTTAGCGAGTTGCTGGGCACCGACAGCGAGAGTGACCGACAGAACAGTGGGCATGGCAATAGGGATACCACCGATCAAGAGCACCAAGATGTTGTTGAGACCGCGACGGTAGGTGTAACGGAAGCCGGCGTAGAGAACGAGAATCTCAGCGATGACGAAGATACCGATTGAGACCAAACAGAAGGAGCCTATCTGCGCAAGGATCTTCTGCAAATGGCCCGTAGTGTCATCATCTTGACCGACCAGGGAAGCAGCACGACCGAAGAAAGTGTTTGCTCCCGTAGAGATGACAACACCTTCTGCTTCACCCTGCTTGCAGGTTGAACCGCTGTTTACGAAATTTAATGCCAAGCGCGCACGGAGCCGAGACTGACGTACGAGAAGCACTGATCACCCAACTTCTTGCTCTGGGGAAGGGACTCGCCAGTGAGAGCAGCCTGGTCAATAGAGACATTGATTGCCTCCGTCAAACGGCAATCAGCAGGAACGATGTCACCGATCTTGAACGAGATCATATCACCGGGAACAAGGCCTGCAGATTCAATTTCGGACCAGGTACCGTTACGCTTCACTTTTGCTTTGGGGGCAAGAGAATCCATGAGCGCCTTGACGGCATTACCAGCATTACGTTCCTCATAGAAGCCGATGGCGGAGTTGATGAAAAGGAGAAGGACAATACCAATGAAATCCTCCCAATCCGGTGGTTGACCGTCACCGTTGGACAACACTATAGCTACAAGGGCAGCGCCCTCCATGACCCAGGATAAAGGATTCCACATAAAACTTAAAAACTGTGAACTGAGGTTAGATCAAGCGCTCCTGATGCGCAGGACCACAGTACCTGTAAGAATGCGTTTTGTTCCTCCTGTTCGAGCTTGTTAGGACCGAATAGCTCAATACGACGCTCTGCTTCCTGGGTATCGAGACCATTCTCGTCACATTGAAGGAGCTTGAAAACATCGTCAATAACGATAGTCTCCAGGTCGACCTTTTCTTTGTCATAAAGGTCTTCCGCTTTCAATTCAATCTGTCCACCTATCAGAAGGTGTATTCGCTACAGATACGGGAGTTACTGACCAACGACATGTCAACATTGGCGTCTGCGGTGATAAGGAGAGGGGAACAACATAAGATTAGGTAGCGCCAGAAGGAAGTGAAAGCCTACGGGTTGGTTTCTCTTCATCATGGCCGAAATCCTTGTACTCTCTTTTCTTCTTTTCATCAGGAGGTGATTGGGTGATGGGCGACTCCTCGCCCTGTGGACCAGGTTCCTTCGCCACGTTCGACATGGTTTAAGGACTAGAAGACGGTGATGGGGGAGGGGAAGGGAGAGCCCTACAGAAAAAATCTATAGCGAGACGGGCCTTTTGAATCGGAGGACTGACGGGATGTCAAGGGGGATGTGGATGAAGGAGTGGGAGAATGTCAGCTGCAACGATGAACGGACTTTATATTTGGGGCAAAATATAGCGATCAACCCACCAAATACGAACAAATACGGAGTTCTTACCAACCCGATTTGGCCAGAATCCGTAATGATCCCAATTAATTCTCGGCAAACTGGGGTGGCCATGCTTTTTTATTCCGGATCTATCCTTTTCATCAACCCGACCTACTCCATACCTATAGCTACTAGAGTTACTACTGTCCTGAGTTCCTCCCACCAAGGACTAGTGACTCTGCGCTCTATCCCCGTATCGCATCGTATTTCACCCAACCTCCGCCTTGATATTTTTCAGATTCGAGCCTCGCGTAGCCCCATGATATTTCTTCCGTTCCCCCAAGATAATAACGTTGTAGTTTCTCTTGGTCTATGTTTCTTATTCAATTTTGTCCTATTGATTATCTACTGCCAAGTCATCCACGTGTAACATTGTCTTGGTCCATGGCGACGCGGGAGTTAGGAAGAACACTGGCCAGTGGCACAACGCAACATATAAGAGAAGCTAAGTATTCCAAGAGCAATTGGCAAGCAGCCAAGCTCTTTTCACGGAATGGAGTCGTGGACCGATATTACTTTACTCATATTACCTTACTCATTGAAGCGACGCTACCTCTCAGCTTCAAGATCTTATCATCATCTTAACAACGGAAACGAGGCTAGGCTATGATACATCCTGTGCGCACTGCGTATTTACCCTAACGTCCGCCCCATCCGCGTCTTGTGATCATGATCATGATGCCACATCAAGCACTTTCCTATATGAACCTTATACTTACGTTAACGAAGCTTGCCACAGTACAGGGCTAAGAAACCTGCGGATTCCAGGCCTGAACATCTTCTGAACTGTCGCCAGAGCATGGTATGCGTGGATAGACTACTGACAAACCTGTCCGAAGCAAACCACACCTTATGAGTTACGCCGAATTGATCCAAGACTCAAACCGGGTCTGCTTGGCTTTTCATCTCCTCAAAAGGAATGTGCTCGAGGTAGCGCGTTTTGAAGTACCAAACTGCAGTGTCAACTCCAAAAAGGCGAAAGCTTGAATATTATATTCACTAAGGTTAGGGTTATGACTTTATCATGATAACCAACAACGCCCCGAGACGCATCGATCGAACTTTTTTACAGGTAGAAATTCAGTTCATCGATGCGACGGTGCCGGTCGACGTGACAAACGCCGATGACGACACTTCAAGGAGCTATCTTGATTATCCACATGCAGTACCTCACCTGCGAACTACCTTCCAGTCAAACCAAACATGAGAATACCTTTAAGTAAACACAATGCCGATCGGTCCGACTCGCATAATTGAGCCGTTTTCGCTGTACGATGATGAATTCTGCATCATGAGTCGCCATCGGTAACCTTGCTATAACCGCATGTCTGTTTCTCCCGAGCAGAAGGTTTTAGCTCACCGCCGCACTACAAGGATCTCGTTCTCACTGGTAGGTATGCCGGATCGGCCGAGGGAACTTTCAGGTCGCAAAGCAACTCGAGGTCGCATTTCGATCATCATGGAACCTGTTTGTTCCAAGAATAACATAATCTAATAATTAGCGATTGAGCCCCATCAAGTACGGAGTGTCGGGGAGGGGAGGATCGGCATCAATCCCGTCTCACCTGCTGGCTGTTCCTCGGCGTTAAGATTTATTCACCGGCCCCCGGCAAGCCGTGTGGATATGATATCCCTCACACATCGTTTCCCAACGAGCGACTCTCCCCCCACACCCCGCTGCAGCGCCCCAACGCCCTTCTCACTTACATGTATCAGACACCATCAGCACCGCTTCCTTTTGCATCATATCAGATACTACTTTGTACGAGATTTACGGCAACCAAGGGAAGTTTCAGTCTATTACGACTCATTGGATGGTCACGCGACCAGGCCCGTTTCCTGTGTCTTTGGCCTGTGATCAACAACAACAACTGTACATTCGAGTACACTATGATGCGCCGCTGACGACACTGCATGGCCCTGAACCTCTTCCTTGGATCGTTGCCCCCAACACGAGGCGATACATTTTTGAGGTCCGGGAGGCTATGAGCCGAGAAGAGTCTGAGAAGAACCATATAAGTATGTGCCCATGGTGTCCTATGTGGTGACGCAAAAAGGGATAATGGATAACCCCGTAGTCCGCAGTTTGATAGAATTTAGTTCATTAAGCAAGTGCTTCGACTAATAGCTGTTCCGGCGGCAAAGTCCCATTCACGAACGCTGCGCAGTTGTGCGATGGCCAAGGACGTACAGCGACGGACATGGAATCACTCCTCAAGAACCTGGCGCTCGAATAAACCGGGGCGTTCCCTTGTCGGAAGCAAACGGCGCTCTGCTGGCACATGAGTTCCACTCTTGTACATGCAATCAAGTATTTTTCCTCCTCCGACCCGACTTAACCTCGAAGAAATGAGGTTCCGTATTGCGCCGTGAAAGGCGTAGTCTATAGAAGGGTTGGTGAGCTGTAGTTGGCCTTTGGTATCCATGGACATTCCCATTAACCTCGTGTCTGCAGAGATAAAGGACCCTTCCACGATTTAAGAGGGCGATAATAGAGGTTGGTTCAGAGTCCCACATGTGAGTCTTGGCCAAGTGAAATGTCATTACGTACGGTTGACGAAGGTCAAGGGACCTCGGTGCGGAAGTAACCTGGGCCCAGCGAGACCTATATTCTCCAGACTCGTTACTCACGACTGAAATACTGCACGTTGTATGCGCCTACGAGTCCGTCCTATGAATAACGGATAGCGACAGTGACTGATATATAAAGTGCGTCCTCACTCTCCGGTCGGTGCGGCTGTCCGAAGTGCTTGCGCGAAATCTGGGGTCTGGGAGTCGCACGTTCGACTTTACTAGCAGGCAACGGCGTAAGTGAGACCTTGTTGAATGCTATTAATACAATTGACGAATGCGACAATAATAGCACACTCTGTGTGTATTAGCTATTCCTGGACTTCTTATAATCCCGTACGAAGTCCGACATTCTCTTTGAACCACGATCTCCTTGTGCGACAGAGCTGGTCCTATGTGGACATGAAGCACCACAATCGAACTGGCGCCTTGGTATAGACTGGCAACTCCTCACAGAGCACCCCCAGGTTCTTTTGCACTACGGTCTCCCTTTTGCTCCTTATTATCTCATTTGGCGTTTTGAGCGGAAACGTCATGACAAAATCACCCTAAGCCATGAGGTTGAGTGTCAGGGCATCGCGGAATAGCTATGGTCCATGAAGGATGGTGTTAGCAGAACCAAGAAAGCCTCGATGCAGTCAAAGTCCACGACGGTCACTGTAGTATCACCGCTCCACACAATGCCCTTGGGTGTCCAGTACAGATCCCCCCCCTGTTAGGCGAAGCACGCATCAGAGTCCCGTGTTTTTGAAGGAGGCGACTTCCTGATGCAATGGCAGCGATGGTCCTGCAATAGCCACGATCAACTTCCAACATAAAGCATTCATGCTGCCGTGCAGGATGACTTTCTCCGCCCCGATTTTCACGCCGAAATAGGATGATTCGAATTGTATGTCATTTAAGAGTGAGGCAATGTATCCGTCGTTGTATCGCATTCAATAGTCCAGGATTCTGGGATGTAAATACTCTCCACAGAGGGGCGTCTCCGTATGAAATTGTTACTGTTACGAACTCGATATTCGTCAGGTTGTGCTTCACTCACTTGTGTGCAAGGACGTGGGTTACATTATCTTCCACATCGAGGATCCCAAGAGCAGGACAATGTAATTTGAATAACTGTTGCGGCGGAAAGCGACGGTCTTGTTCGCGAACCTTCATACCTTGCGTTAGAAGATGAGTTTCCATTGACTCCTGTTTACCGCCAATACGAATGCAACAGTAATATTGAGCCCTGCGTGTATACCCACTTCTTCTCTTCTAATTCCATACAAAGTCCCTGACAATCTCCTTGAACCACAACCTCTCTTTGCGCGAGAGAGCTGGTCCACCATGGACATGAAGCACCATAATCGGACAGACGCCTTTGTAATTCATCTTGTCCATTGACAGCTCCTCATCGATCATTCCCGGGTTCTCCTGCACCACAGCCTCCCTCCTGTTACTGATCATCTCCTTTAACATTTTGATCGGGAACTCCATCATGAAATCATCCTGGGCCACGAAGTTGAGTGTGGTGACGCGAGGCCACCTGACACTGCTATTGCCCATGACGGGTGCTCCCATCAGGACCAAGAGAGCCTGTATGCAGTAGAAGTTGCAGTCCGTGACGGTTACTGTATCACCGTTCCATGTGAGGTTCCCAAGTAGTTGGGACAAATCTCTATCGGATAGGTGGTGATACTGGCACCACTCAAACTCCAGTGTATTTGAGGAAGGCAACCTTTGGGACTGAGGCATGTCTTCTATGTCTTCTATGTCTTCTATGGGCATAATATTGCAGCTATGGAAAATGATGGTCCTGCAATTATCATCGATCAAATCCCAAGTTAAAGCACCCCCACTTCCGCGCAGGATCACTTTTTCTGCCCCAATTTTCACGCCGGAGGGGGGCGAGTCGAATACCACCTCATCGAGAGTGAGGCAGTGTATCCGTCGTGGTACTATATTTAATACTCCGGGATCGAAGTCAGGTCTACAACACGGACATGTGGCATTTCCACATGAAATTGTCATGAACTCGAGATGTGTCAGATTGTCCTTCACCCACTGGTGGTCAAGGACGTGAGCTACGTTGTCTTCGACGTGAAGAATCCTAATGGCAGGACAATTGAGCTTAAATAACGGTTGCAGGTCAGGGACATCAGCGATCCCGTTTCCCACCAATCGTAGGCACTGGAGCAGGGGAGCATCTCCCGTCAGTGCGTCGAAGTGAGCTTGAAGAAATGAGCCGCTAAAATCTTTCATTCGCAGGCTCCTGAGTCTCCGGATGTGCGGTATAATGGAAAGTAAGACCTTGTCTATGTGGGGGTTCTTGTACTCGTCGGCCCCGAGTATGGTCACATCGATTGGGCTTGAATTGCCTGCCTTCTTCAGCTGGGAACTCAGCGTCTGGTGCGCCCTCTTCTTTGGCAGTACAATAAAAATCCGAGTCCATAGCTCGGGCGCAGATGACACGGTGTTTCGCCAGTGTCTGCACACCAATGCCATAGTGTGAGGGAACGGTAAACCTCCCACCAGCTCCCGGTGCTCGGCAGCAGGAGTCATCATCATGTCCTGTTCAACAATACTTTCCAGCACAGCCTTCATAATGCCACACAACATCTCTGCAGGGAGTGAGTTGATGGAGCATACTTGCGTTCTTCGTCGCATTTAATCGCACTAGTGATTGTCATTGAGAGATGAGAACATGAGGCATCAGAAGCACGAGGACTTACCTTAACGCCAGCACTGGCAGCTGTCTCGGCAAGTCAAGCAGGGAGATACAATTAGCTAGTGGCAGCGAGAGCTTGTGAAGAAAGGACTCGTCCATTAAGAGAGGTCCGTCGGCTCCTAAATTTACTACCCTTCGGTTTAATCGTTGCAGTACTTTGAACCGCGGTCGGCCGAAATATCGGGCACAAACACTGTACATAGTGCTTCAACAATTCGAGTTACATGGGGGCCTGTACACTACGTAGGGTCGGGTAGGCAAACATATACTAGTGGTACAACTTGAGTATAACTGATGGAATACGGCACTGAAGAGAAAGGCCAGTCACGGTTCTTTCTGCCAAAAAAAAGATTGGGTCAGGACTCAGCTGGCCCCATACCAGTGCAGTCCTGACAGTGACATGGCAAATAACTGATGGCATCGATGAGCATGCAACAGTGGAAGGCGTTTTGGAGAAGATGCAGCTATCGTAATTCGTCGGATTTCGTTACTCTTACGATATCGCGATGATCGTCAATGGTCATCTCTTCCGAGTAGGTTGTCTCCCACACAATGTCTTCGACCATCATGGGTGCTCCTCAAAGCACAATCTCTCTTCATCCGACAAAAGTGCCGGGTCCCCATGGATGTGAAGCACTATTGCCATAATGCGACAGACTCGGACGACTTTGTCTTTCGTGCTATCTGCACTAGTCTTCCTCCTGTTACAATGATGTCGGGTATATCCAGATACTAGTACATGGTGTACAAGCTGGAAAAGAGGAAGAAATCCATTTATGACCCTTCTCTAGTTCCCAGGGCTATTCTCCCAGTGGTGTCCGAGACAGCGCACACTTCGATTTCATCTCCCCGGCTCACCTTCAGTCCCAGTGGTATCAACATGTCGTTTGAAATGCGAAATTCAAACACAGGGTCCTGACAGGCTAACTCGGAGGATTGAAGTCTTTGTTCCAAAGTTTCGTGCCCAATACCGTGCAGCTCAAGCTGCTGTCTTTCGCATCATAACATTGGCACGAATATTTGATCGTTCTTCGGATTCCTCTTCTGCCGTTCCGGGGATGCACTTCAATTTCCTCGTGCGCAGTCCCACTTCTCACGGGCTTTAGCTACTAGTACATTCAGTCTTCACTAAGCTCAAAACTGTCTTCCCGTTTGTCCGGAGAATGAGTGTGTTGAGTCCGACACTATCAAGGCCATCCATCTCAGCAATCTACGTGGCTCCACTCGTGAAATTACCGCGTACTGTGGCCTGCTCGTCGGTGCCCAGCGCAGCCATTGGACACCAGGGGTGTTCACAAGAGTGATTATAGCCTCATCTACACTACAATGGGGAACGGTCGGAGCAGCAGTGATCGTGACGTATTTCACTCCTAGTACGTCTCTTCTGGCATATGCCACATGTTGTCAGCTAACTGCAGGCAGCGCATTGGGTGTCGTTCCTTCAGCTCCCTCATTTATGGAGGCATATCGACTTTGATTTGGATGATGCCTTTGATGTCCAGTGTTCTCGCCCGGGCCCACTACTCTGCAGCTTATTCTCATCGCGCGACACTGTCTGCACGTGTTGCTTTAATATTGTCGCACTGGCTGCGAACTGTTGGCCATCGTAAATTCCATCCGGGTGGTCCTGGCGTGTATTTTCCAGTATTCCAACTTCTACGATACGTGCTTCTGTTTATCCAGCGTACTTGGTAGGGGAAAGCCTACATACGCTGCGAACATCGAAACGCAGTTCAAGCTGCACTACTTAAGGCTGCGTGGGTGCCTTTGTCCTAGCAAGCACCTCAGCATTGGTGTTCCTTGGTATATCGGGAACCTGTTACTCTCTCTTCCGTTGCAGGCGTAACTTTGGTCTTGTAATACTACACCCGTCCTTTGTGCTGATAGAATAGAACGTATATATTTGCTAGTGAGCAAAGTTTATAATAAACTCACATCAAAATCAGACCATAATTTGAGCGCTCATTCGATGAAACGCACTAAAAAAATGCGTTATATACAGCCTCGCCGAGGTGTGCGGATAAGTGTCTACAGTGAGTGACTGCGATCAGGCGGTCGGAGCTAGCTTGCCAACCGTTACTAGTTCCCACCCCTCCGACTTTTGTATACATAGTTGAGTCGATCGATTGTTTGTTCAATTTACAGCACGTCATCAATTCGTTCCATCATGTCAAATACGGCACCCGAGTTGAAGTTCACAACGTTGGAAGAAATCGACGAGGTGTGACGCTTGCATATCATTTCACGGCCTCATGGCTCACGGGGCCCGTTCCAGATCTACTCCACTCTCCAAAAGACCTTCCAGTCCGGCAAGACTAAACCCATTGCATTCAGAAAGGTTCAGATCCTGCAACTGGCTTACCTTTTAAAGGACAACTATGAACGTTTCAAAGAGGCCTTTGCCATTGACCTCGGGAGACCCTCACTAGAAGCCTCATTGTGAGTACTGCTTTGGCTACCATGGGCCAGACTTACCGTAACTACATTCCAGCCTCGAGCTTGACTCCACTATTACCGACTGTAAGATTGCTTACGACCGGGTCGAGAAGTGGGCCCGAACGGAGAAAGCGCCTTTCAGCGTCAACTTCTTTGCCTTCCGTCCAGTTGTCCGTAAGGAGCCAAAAGGCCTAGTGTTGTCCATTAGCCCTTTCAACTACCCCGTATGGCTTAGCCTTGGACCTATCGTATGTCCCTTCCCTTTTTGGCTCGCGCTCGCTTTGAGCTCATTGTCTTTCTTCAAGATCGGAGCAATTGCTGCTGGCAACTGCGTTGTTCTCAAACCGTCTGAACTTGTTCCCGCTGTAAGCGCCCTCATCGCGGAACTCATTCCAAAGTATATGGACAGTGATGTCATAAGAGTCGTGTTGGGTGCTGTACCAGAGACCACCAAGGTATGTTATTAACTTCTATTGTGAATGAACTGGGTACTGAGCAAGGTTACACAGCTCTTGGATTACCAATGGGGGCATGGTGCGTTCCAGGTATCATTTTACTGACGTATTTCTGATGCAAGACTATTAGTTCTGTACACCGGAAGCGGCCGCGTGGCAAAGATCATAGGTGTGGCAGCTGCAAAGACGCTTTCACCCATCAGTCTCGAGGTAAATTCATACATTCAATGTGATGTACTGGTGCAAACGTTCTTTTTCACTTAGCTTGGTGGGAAGTCCCCCGTTGTTGTCGACCCTAAATGTGACCTCAAGACTGCTGCACGCCGTATCATGTGGGGCAAGTGTGTGAATGCGGGACAGACTTGCGTCGCACCAGACTATGTTCTCGTCCCGCGCTCTGCCGAAGATGCGCTGCTCAAGGCTCTCAAAGATGTGTGCGTATATTTGCAAACCCTTGTATATGTCGCATGTTCAATTTAGTTCTCCCATGTTCGTAGACACGATGAGTTCTATCCTTCTGGTGCTATTGCCACGAAGGATATTAGTCACATCGTCAATACTGCGCACTTCCACCGTGTCAAAGATTTGCTTGACAACACCTCTGGCACCATTGTTTTTGGCGGGCAGACTGATGAGTCAAGAAAATTCATCGCCCCTACTGTGGTCAGAGGTATCAAAGATGGAGATTCACTGATGAGCGAGTGCGTAGATATGCACACGCATTCTCGAGAGTGTCTAACTGTTCATAAAGGGAGCTGTTCGGGCCGATCTTGCCCGTTATGGCTGTGGACGATGTCGATGCTGCAATTGCATACATAAATGCTCAGTGAGTTGTCCCTCTACTTACCTGTTGACATCAGACTGAATGCTTTCAGCGACCACCCACTTGCGTTGTACTGTTTCTCGCCCGATGCTGCCTTCAAGAACAAGGGTTTGTTTTTCTTTCAATTGTCTATCAAACCACAATTGTTGACATCTCACCAGTGTTTGACAACACTCAGAGTGGCTCGGCCATCGCCAATGATGTTCTGGTACACTGTGCTGGTATGCCTTGCCACCTTTGAATGACGATGTGTTGCTCATTGTACCTAGTCGACGGACTGCCATTTGGCGGTATTGGCCCCAGTGGATGTAAGTTTCCCCCTGTCGAACATATCAATACTGATCGCATCTTATTAGCTGGGTATCACACAAGGAAATTCACTTTCGATATGTTCACGCACCTACGTGCCTCTCTTGACTCACCCGGATTGTTTGTTGTTTACTTTTCATTATTGCCTACATACTCACTGTTTGCACCGTGTAGGATTGACTCCATCCTAGGAGGAAGGTTCCCCCCTTATACCGTAAGTTTTAATGACCTGTTTTCTCCGGCAGCCCCCTAATGTCTGTGTCCAGGCCAAGAATGAGTCTTTCCTCACAAATTCTCTTGGCATAAAACTCCCTCCCCGTCCCCGCCTTTCGCCAAATGGTCATGTGAGTTCCCGCAATGTACGGCGTGCACGAACTTGACTTATTGAACAAGGCCAAAAGGCTTTAATCGAGAGGAAAAGCAACACTAAGTGGCTGTTCCTGTTGGTAAGCCTGGCGATAGTCGGCATAGGTTACACCCGGGCTGCGGATGTTAGTGAGTGGACGAGGTGGTTAAAGAGATTGATTCAGAATTAGGTTATTTTTCATTTATGACTCTATGCATGTTCGTTATCTGTGTCTTTTCGTCGCTATCGATACTGTAGCACTACCTTTTGGCAACTTTCAACACAATGTACGTGTCATTCCATAGACGGGGTGACTGTCTTCTTTCTATTGAGGAGACCGTTTTCGGCTTTTTATTGATTCTCACTGTTGGACTATCCACAAGTACAATGTAGAAGGAACGATTGTTTGGGGAAACTTGAAGCTTGGTTATTGGCTGCTCAAAGCCCCTTCTATTAGGGGAGGCTAACAAATACGTGCCTCTCCACCTCCTTATCGCTGTTAGTTAAAATTGTTTGACCAAGTGGACAATGCCTAAGTGTTGCAAAGGAACGAGCGTAAAGATGTTACACGTTATGAATGTAAAAGGACTTGCGTGCGCTATTGTCCACATTTCAAATCATTCTTCCGAGTCGTTTCCAGAGTCCAACGATTCTTCGTCAGAAGACCCGATCTCACTATCCGAGTCTTCGGCATCATCTAGTTCGCTTCCACCAACATCACCAACGACAACCCTTCCTGCATTTAGCACCATTCTCCTCTCCTGCTCACGGACCAAAGAGAATGATTTCACCAACTGCTGGACGACCTTCCACCGGTTAGAGTATTTTTCGAAGTCTGGAAGATTTTTGTAGTACTCGGTATGCCACGCTACGATCGTCACCAATTTGGGCGCGATGGCTGATAGGAAAGCCGCGACCCTTGCGGTATGGTGGCCAACCTTTGAGCGGCTGAAGTCTGCGTAAGAGAGTGCTTTGTGTGCGAACCCTTGGTAGGGAATGTCAGGGGATATGTCATGTCCGTCTACGGCGGACCAGTTTACAACAATGCTAATCGAGGTTAAACGCGGGCAATGTTGCAATAGTGAGACGAGGCCATGTGCGGTGATATTATGAGGATTTGGGGTGTAAAATACTCCTATGATTTTTAACACTTCAAGGAGGGGCCAAGCCTTGGCCATCTGCAAAAGGGTGGCATCATCCAGTTCCACATTGTTGTATTCGAAACTGAAGTTAAACTTCCGAAGGTTGCGGAAGGCACAGAGAGATTCAAAAACTGCAGTGCTGATTGGAATAATGAGATCGTCACCCGGCTGGGAGTCAATGCTGACACAAAGATTTTCCAGTGCACTGTGCGCACATGCATTGGGTAAATGGGAAATCGAAGTCGGTATGGCAAACATGGAGTCTTCAAGCTCACTGATGGTAAAGGATAGTACTTTTGGAGCAATGGAGAGCGGCTCAAAAAAGGCATCCATCGGCGCCAGATCGTTGCACGTTACATGCAGTTCTTGCAATGCGCGGAATGCAGGACGTGGAAGGAGCTTTTGGGTATCCGTGGCAATGGGTATCGAGTGTAATTTAAGATGAAGTACTCGGAGTGAAGGTAGGTTGGAAAGGTGTAGTAGAGCTGCCTCGGAAATCTCTCCGACCTTGACCGAAATTAGATGAGACCAGCACTGCAACGTAATGGATGCATCTCCTGAATCTATGTTGCTGATGAAATGCGAGACAGAAGGGCACAGCATTGGGATACATGACAAGATAGATTGTTGCGGGAGGCTAAACTTGTGGAGAAAGGGCGGTGAAATATTGAGATTTGTCAACTTGTGGGTCACGAACAACCGTATATGATATAGGAATGTCTCGCTGCTATATTCATGCCAGGTAAGAGATGTCAGATTGGGGAGCAGGGGAAGGGGGAAGGGAGCACAGATGAGGGAGCGCCAAACGTCGGCACTGACAAGTGGCTCGCCTGTGAATTTAGTATGGAATGCTTGGACACGGTGGTTGTATTTGCAGAAAATAGACCAGTCATCAATAGTCATGGCCCTTCGAAATTCCTGTCGAGGGTATATTGGTACACTCTCAGCATGAAGCAGCTGCGCGTGACTGACCAATTTTTCTTTGTCTAGTGTCCACAGACTCGGTGGAAGACATCTAATAAGCGGGGAAAGTCTATCCAGCTTTCGCCACAAGAGGTCCAGCGCAAGCTCGGTGAACGACTTGCACGTCAAGGCGAGCGCCAGTAG
>MU837230.1:87176-98964 GCA_029603245.1 Rhizopogon salebrosus TDB-379
GGTCGCGTTGTATGAGACCGATCAGTAGCTCCCAGCGAGCATACCAGTTCATCTCCCAGTCGCGGGTAGCCTTCCATGCACATGACGGAGGGCCTTTCGACGGTAGAGGATGAGACCCGTTCTGAAGTATTGTCTTCTCAAGATCTGTTTCATCACCATCTGCAACACAGGACATATCCTCATGACTGGATGCTGCTGAACTCGCTGACAATTGTAAGCTTCCTGGAGACGTCGAAAGTTGCATATTTCCGGAAGTATGGGATGACCTCTCGTTTATGTTCCATGCGTAGAGCGTTTTGTGAATGGTCCACAGCGGAAACCTGAAAAAGCACCGATCGACATTCTCAGAGTATGGATCACGGAGTGCAGAGATGTCGCCAACGCGAGGATATATGAGCGCGTTGAAGTCCTCGGAAAAGCCTCTCGATGCAAAGTCACGCTGAAAGCCGGATGGAGGCGTGTGGAATTGAGATGGCGACCCTGAGGCCTCCTGAGTGTCTATGCAGGTACACGCATTTTCAGGGTCTGGCGCGCATATACTGTGGTCTACCCGCCGTTTCACTCCCTTTGCCTGCCATTCCAGCCACTCGTCATAACGTGCTGTCCAGAACAACTTTTGATGCAGCAAGGCACTCCGTGAAAATCCGTGGTGAGGGTAGTTCAGCCGCCGCGTGTGTATACGTGACACTGGCGTGGGGATTTTCACTTTCTGTTGGTCTGGAAATGTTGTACGGTCCGTAGGCTCTGGTGCAAGAGGCTCTATGGTGACAGTCCGAAGCGGTGGTGAGAAGGATGGGGGCTTGTCTTCGAAACCTGTCTGGAAATTCGTGCAGTGATCATTCGTGTAAAAAATTGGCTGACGGAGTTTAGTTGCCTCTTCGTCGTCGTCGTCGTCGTCGTCGTCATAGTCCCCCTCTCCCGCTGCGCCGCTAGGAAAGAAACTGCGGGCCAATTTGACTCTTGAAATCGGAGCGTCTGCGTCTGCTTCTACTTCAGAGCAGTCCAGGTCGCCTTCTCCTTCATCAAAAAAGTCGAGTCTACTAGGAGAGCGTGGCGGAGAGATCAAGATATCCGACTCCTCCGAAGATAGGGAGAGCTCTGTGTAGTCGTCCATGTCCTCTGGAAACTCCTGGGGATCGTGTACGGTAGTAGGATGGGACATTCCCGGTAACTAAGATAAGATAATAGCTATAGGCTTGCAAAGCGGAGGAATAGCAGATGTAAAGATAATTTTCTAGGTGCGATGTTACTTGAGTCTTGCTGCTGGCGTTGGACAAGCTTTAAGGGGTGTGTACCAGTACACTGTGATGGGATGTCACAACGCGTCGCGTCCGAGTGCAAATAGACGCACACACACCCACGTGAGTTGACCTCAGACGTTCATACGAAACACATTTGGTGAACATGTACAATGAAGAATTACCAAGAAAATGCACAAAACATAAGAAAGAATCCTCAAACGGTATCGTCAAATACTCCCTTATGGAATGAATTCATCGTAAATGAACCCGTGATTCATTACATGTTCTTCGTATGTCTTACGACTGAACATCAGGACTTGCGCGCTGTGGTTTGATTAATTGCTCTCCCCTACAGAATAGTCTCCATGCTTGAAATGATCATATAGACACAGTAGAGACATCCGCATCTTTCTCTTTCTCCACCTCCTCCATGTCTTTCTCCACCTCCTCCATGTCTTCCTCTTCAACTCGTTGGGGCTTCTCATCTATGTCCGCCTCCAGCCCAGCCTTCGTACCGCGCACCAGTGCAACTTTCACTTTCTTCATCTTTTCACCACGCTCAGAGGAGGGCACTGCGTACCCACCGAGGCACGAGACCAAGCCTCGTCTCCCTTCTTCGCCAGAATCGGGTGCGGGGATCACTTGGATAATCTCTTGAGTTTCGACGCTGTGCACTTCGATTGTGCCATTTGGGAGAAGCGTTGTAAGGAAGGGATAGTCAAGGCCTAAGCAAATTCATCCATAGTCCTTAGTCCTATGGCCTTGCGAAAGAAGCCAATCAAGGAGGTAAAAAATGAAGAGGAGTGTCATCGTTGAAGAATAGATGAACAAATTTATAATGGAAGGTTCGACAGCAAGAAAGTTCACAAGAGATCACTTACACGTAGATAGCGGATGCGCCGGCCACTGAAGCGTTCCACGTACGGGATCGCCCTCACCCGTAATGAACACGCCTAGTGTGCTCCCACCCGTCCAGCTCATTATCAGGAACTCAGATGGAGATATCACGAGGATGTGAGGTTCAATCGGACTTCAGCCGGAAACGCAAGATCAGGATCAGTAAGAGTCAGCAAGTGAACAACATAATCCTAGCCTACTTACCCCTCTGTTTCCAAGACTTGACTCAGCGGAAGCAGCTCATACATTTGCGCGCCTGCAAGATCAACCATACCGTAGACATCTGCGGTTGCAATGCACAAATGGCGCCCTGAACGCTGAGCGCAGAGGACTCCAGGTAGACAGGAGATTTCCTGTGGAAGAATCAAGAAGCATCGATATAAGAGCAAAGAATAACTAACCCTCGCGTACGTCAACTTGTCCTCGCTCAAGCTATACATTGCGATAGTGCTGCGCTTTATCACACAAAGATCAATTGGATCGTTCTTTACTCGCTCGGTTGTAGAATTCGAGGTAGTGGTAAGAAAGGTCGCGGCTGGGCGCTGAAGATGATTATGGTCGACTGCGAAAGTCTCGACATGGCGGATGGGTTTGATGTTCGGAACGAGGTCAAGCGAAGGGAGAGAATATATGTGGACCTGGCGGTCTGTAGATATACATCAGCGCGTGCTTCAAGGTTGAGTATGTAGATTCCAAGGGCGAGCATAGTATGGTGTCCGCGGCTCAATGTTTAATGAGACAATTGCATTACACGAACGAAGCACTCCAAAACATGAGGGACAACGCACCACACAATATTAGCGCCCTTGCGATGCAAGGCACGAGGATCAGCTCATCAATCCGTTTACCCGAAGGGACGCTCTGCTGTGAGACAAGAGCATGGACGCCTAGCTGGACTAGGTCAGCGTGGTAGACGGGTAAAGTGAGAAAGAATTAGATAAGTAGAGAATCCAGGAAAGCCGAATAAATGTAATATCTGAAGAGGAATGGAGAACAGAGAAGGGCATCTGGACGAATTGCAACAGACCTTCGAGGGATCCGCGTCTTGATGGAGGGAATAGCGCAGGAGCTCGCCGTTCGAGCAAGCTACGTATATATCGGAGCCTGCATTTAACGTCAGCGCTGGTTCCATCCTTTAATGAAAAATGAAGATATGGGGACGAAGGAGTAATACACAATCGTTCACGCACCAAAAGCCTGTGCACGGGTGACGGTCCCTGGAGTGATACTAGGGATAAGTGATTGGAGCAGGTACGGTGGCACGTCAAGCGGGTTGGCCATGTCGCTGCACTTCAATGTTGTTCTCAAGAGTCTGCGCGTGGTTCAAACAAATGTCCACACCATCAAACTCCGCGGATACTGATCAGTCTCTCTCTACTAACATTAACATTGAAACGGGAAATGGAGCCCAGAGCAGACTTCCGCTCTCTTTCTCCAGAGCTCCAGTGGTACATACTGAGCTTCCTTCCTTGGCAAGATGTTCTTCGTTGCTCATCCGTGAGTTACCAATCAACGTTACTGTAACCTGACCGTTGTCTGACGATCATCTTGCAGGTATGTACGGCTCTCCGCCAGACGTACCTGTCGTCTTCCGAGCTTCAGTACATCGTCGAACTGGGTGGCCAACGATTACTCCCTGTTCCCACCACGGGTCTTGGCAATCAAATATCTATTGCAAAGCGTCTACAACTCCTAAGGGACAAAGCCCACGCGTGGTTTGGCTTCAACAAGTGCTCTTTCGAGGCACTGTCTATACCAGAGGAATTCGCTTTTGCAAAACATAGCGTTGCCGGTGGACATCTCAGTTTGTGGGACCAAGAGCACGACTTAGCCAAGATCTTTCCAATACTACCAAAGCCCTCCCAACGAACAATCGAGCGGGAGTGGTCTCCATGGTCATCGCAATCAGTTCCCAATGCACTAACCTTAGATGTCTTCGTGGACCCAGCGCAAAACTTGGTCGCCACCGCATACTTCGCTATTACAGATGATCTCCAGTTCAGCAACGAAAGCTTCTATATTGACGTTAGGACCCTGGATATAGATGGTGTCCACCCTCAAGCTGCTGGGCCGATTCTCTCTCTGTCGGCGTCTCCTGAATCTGAGAACAGCGGTTTCAGTGCCATGACGAGTTTAGAGCTTAAGTGTCTAGGGAAGCATATCGCTTTCCGGATGATCTGTGGTACGGGCAACAATACATCCCAGGACACATTTGTGTTGCAAATTTGGGACTGGAAACATTCAACGACATCCAGTGTGAGCCTTGGTTAGAAATAGTTGAAGAGTTTGACTGTTGACAATTGGTCTAGAGCATCCTTAGCGAGCGAACAAACGAAGAGGATTCAATTGATTTCTGTTTCCTAGGAAATGACAGATTGATTATTGCCAGTACTGAGCTGAAGCTTTATTCAGTCGAGGATATATCCCAGGCGCCGCAATTACTGGCATGCTTCCTGTTACCTTTTCCGGTGCAGAGCATGTACTGCCACCAAGTTCGCGCTGATGACGCCCTGCATAACTCAGATCCGCAGATGCAAGCTGAACAAACTGTGTGGATCTCAGACCCTGAACATCGACTGCTATGCATCGTCGTTGGCTTGTCCGTTTCGCATGTCGTCTTCGTCATTTCCACCGGTATTTTCTTCAACCTTGATGTCTTTGGGGGGATGGGACTCGGAGCAGCAATACCATGGGAGAATTGGGGCCCTCCAAATACTCGTGCTTTCCAGTACCCTCTTGGACAGCCGTGGAACACCGGTGTACACGGGAATCGAGTTATACATTCGTTCCCTCCGGTCGGCACCGTGGATAGAAGGTTACGCATGATGGACTTCAGTCCGTTGGCTGTTGAGCGTCGGCAGAATCTAGGAACAGTGGTGAAAGAGCCATCTACAGTAGAAATGATAGAGTCTGGGGATAAGCTGACAACATCACTGCCTTATGTCGAGGTCGTATCGAACAGAAGCTTCAGAGTTGGCGAGTTACGAGGAATGTGGATCGATAGAGACAAAATTATTTTGCTCACGGTAAATCTTCCTCGTTTCGTTTCTCAAGCAGGTTCGATGTATTCATTCTATTCAGTTCCAGCTCGAGGTCATTGAGGTTTAGAAAGGAAGTCTATACAAGCTAGTTGTGGAGACCGTCAAGAACGTTGGCAATTTGTATCTCTCGGAAGGTTTCCAAGTCATTCATGGGCCTTGGTTCGCCATCTTCGCTGTGAGTCTTTCAATGCACACAGGAATCCAATCCACCATGACCCTGGACCTCACACGGCCTTAATGGAACAAGATGGGAACGCTCTTGCACAAAGTTGGGCCATATTGAGGGTAATAGGTTGAACGAACATGTCAACCCGTAATACAGAAGGAACGACTGCCTTCCTGCAAATGTATTTGGTCAGCCTAATGTCAACCATTAACCATTAATTCCAACAGCGTAGCGCAGCGCATCTCGATATCTATAATCACGCGATTACCGGATGGGTATATTGTTCATTAAGAATCTTCGGAAGTGCATCACTTAGAGAACTTCGTGACTCATTGTCAAATGTCTGTCATTTGAATACCAAAAGGGCTATGCGAAATGCATGATACAAAGCTCTCATGTACGGGTGGGAAACAAGGGTGCAGCACTTCCTATTGACCCACTATGCTGCCATGTCTCAGTAAGTACTAGTGTTCACCGTCTTCGAAAATTGAATATTAGATTTGTCCCAGCGTTCGTAAAGACTACGCGATAGCAACTCCACACTTACAGTGACAAAGTGTTGAGATGGCCAATCAGTGGACATGGCCCGTGCATTATGAGTAGCGGAGTAGCGGAGAATATAAGCCGAAACTAAGGAGACGATCGTTCACTCGTGAGTCATAGTATCATCCACCGATATCATCCAAGCTTAGATTGTCGCCACAAGGGCGTTGCACTCGAGCGATGGAAAGGTGCACAAATATCTAGAGGTGTGCTTGCTAATTGAGCTCATTGTTCGATACTCGAAAGCTTGTAGTTCAATTTCAGAGGAGCCCGGGAAGCCGTGAAACTCCGCGACTCTACTTTGTTTCAGGAGGTTGGAGCCATACACTGCCATTTGATTCTTGAGACAGAGTGGCCGAGGACATGAAGCCAACAGCAGAGTTCATGTCTCTTGCTGCAGAGCTCCATTCTTACGTTCTGAGCTTTCTTCCTTGGCAAGATGTTCTTCGTTGTTCATCCGTGGGCTACTATTTAGTGATTTATAACCGTTTTCTGACAATCATCGTGCAGGTATGCAAGGCTCTTCACCTGACGTACATGTCATCCTCCCAGCTTCAGTACATCGTCGAACTGGGTGGACAACGACTACTCCATGTGCCCGACACGGATCTCGACAACCCAACATCTATTGCAAAGTGCCTACAACTCCTGAGGGACAAAGCCAATGCATGGTTTAAGTTTGACGAGCGCCCTTTGATGACACTCCATGTACCAGAGCAGTTTCGATTCTCATACAGATCCTTCGTCGGTGGGCATTACTGCATGTGGGACGAAGAACCGGACTTGGCCAAGATCTTCCCAATACTACCAAATCCCTCGCAACGAACCATTGAACGCGACTGGTCTCCAAAATCGTCGCGCTCAGTTCCAAATGCGCAAACATTCAGCATGTTCATGGACCCGGTGCAAAACCTGGTCGCCATCGCATATGCCATCACTGATGATGATTTGCAGTCGGGTGATGAGAGCTTCTACATTGACCTCAGAACCCTGGATGTAGATGGTGTCCACCCTCGAGCTGCCGGTCCGAAGTTGTTTCTGTCGGGGCTGCCTGGAGGCGAGAATAGTGAGCTCATAACGCAAAGTATGAAGCTCGAGGGTCTGGGAAGGCATATCGCTTTCCGACGCTCCCTGACCGTTAGTGATGAAGAAGATTCTACCTATGAGGACGTATGGGCATTGCAGATTTGGGACTGGCAACACTCGATGACATCTAATGTAAGCCCTGGTCAGAAATAGTCGAAAAACTGCCACTTGACACTTGTGTTAGAGCATCCTCATTGAGACGATCGAAGTCGAGAGCGACGAGTCAATCGATTTTTGTTTCCTGGGAAACAATAGGTTCCTCGTTATCAGCAACGAGATGAAGCTCTATTCAATCGAGGATATGTCCCAAGCACCGCAATTACTGGCGCGATTTTTGTTGCCTCTATCAGTGCTGAGCATACACTGCCGCCTTCCCATGGACGATATTGCACATAGCTCGACGCTGCAAATGCAAGCCCATCAAATCATGTGGACCTCAGACCCTGGACACCGAGTACTTTGCCTTGCTATGCTCCCTCTGGGTGTCTTCTTCGTCGTTTCCACCAGTATTTTCTTCAACCTCGAGGCTTTTGAAGGGATAGCAGCACCAATAACGTGGGGGAAATGGGGCCCTTTAAATACTCGCGTTTTCCAGTACCAAGCACCGTGCAAGGTTGGTGTTAGCGGGAATCGAGTGCTACTTTTATTCCATGCACTTGGATCATTGGTACCGGATGGTGTCCGAGTCCCTTACGGGAAGTATAGGTTGCATATGATGGACTTCAGTCCATTAGCTGTTGAGCGTCGACAGGGTCTGGGGAGAGTGGTGACTGAGCCATCTACACGAAACAAATTAATGACATCCCTGCCTTATGTCGAGGTCATATCGGACATAATACCTAGTCATTATGGTGAGCCGCTCGATATATCGGTCGATAGGGACACAATCCTTTTGCTTAAGGATGTAGGTTCTTCACACTTCCAAGCCGGTTTGGCATACTCATTTTATCCAGGATCTGCAGCTCGAGGTCATTGAGATCTAGAAGAAGTCTGTATCGACTGGTTATAAAGATTGTCGACGACGAAGTTCGCAGCAATAAAGATTATTGTGAGATACAACAGAAATCTTTAACCAAGAAGGCCACACAGAAGCACTTTGCAGGCGTGAAACGAGTTCTCGTGCCACATTGCCACCAAAATCCCTTTGCGTACATCTCTGATCAATCTTGTTGTCATAAGCCAGCGTTCTCAGCCTTTCCAAAGTCGAATCTCCCAACGTTCACAAAGACCTTATGACAAGCGCCAGCGTGGTGGGAGACGTCACGCTCACAGGACCAACGTGAAAGGTACCCAACCCTACCGATGACAACGATCGGTGAAGACCGCAACCACAAAATATCATTCTCTCAGCTAGTGAATTGCTTGAGTTCAACCCTAGGACCAGTGTGCCCATCCAAGTTCGAATGATCACCCACGGGCCGTACACGTGACTTTATTTTGTCATTCTATCCAGCATTGTTAGCCTGAAGGATCTGGCAGCAATAGAACCTCACACGCGTTCCTGCAGCGGGGGTGTCAGGACGTGCGTAGAATCTAAGTTCAACCAAGTTGTAACTCCGCGACTACTCCAACTCTACTCCAATTACCCCCTGCCCACATTTTTGCACTGAACCTCCAAGTGCCAGTGAGAAGGAGATGAGGCCCGAAAAAGAGTTCCTGTCTCTCGCTGCAGAACTCCAATCTCACATTCTGAGCTTTCTTCCTTGGCGAGATATTCTTCGTTGTGCATCTGTGAGCTAACGATCGAATGTTGATCAAATGTTTAAATGTTGGCTTACAATCGTCTGGTAGGTTTGTAAGGCCCTTCGCAGGACGTACGTGTTATCCTCGGAGCTGCAGTACATCATAGAACTTGGTGGCCAAGGACTACTTCCTGTCCCAAAACCGGATCTCGACGATTGCACTGCGGTCGCCGTACGCCTACAACATCTAAGAGATAAAGCCCATGCATGGTTCAAGTTCGACAAGCGCCCATTTAATATAGTCCCAATACCACACCGATTTCAATCTGCAAGAAAAGCCGTTACCGGTGGGCACCTATGCATGTGGGAGAACGATGGAGACAATGAGTTTACCAACTTGAAGATCTTCCCAATACTACCAAAGCCATCGCAGCAATCAATCGAATGTGACTGGTCTCAACGACTGTCACGTTCAGTCCCCCAAACATATGTGTTTGATGTGTTTATGGACCCAGCGCAAAACCTGATCGCCGTCGCATATGGCATCACTTGTGGCCATATCCAGTCGGGTAACGAGAGCTTCTATATTAATCTTGGGACCCTGAATAGAAATGGTGTCCATCCTCAAGCCGCTGGACCAAAGCTGTTTCTGTCGGAGCTGCCTGGATACGAAAATAGTGACAGTGGCTTTATAGTGGGGAGTTTGAAGGTCAAGGGTCTGGGGAGACACATCGCTTTCTGGCGCGTTCTGGCGGTTTGTAATGTAAGCAGCGTGCTCGATCAGATATGGTCCCTGCAAATTTGGGACTGGCAGCACTCAACGACATCCAATGTGAGCCTTTATCAGGAATAATTAAAGAACTCGATGACTGACAGTTGATTTAGTGCTTCCTGAATGAACCACGAAACGCACACGGCACAGACGATTTTTGTTTCCTCGGAAACGACAGATTACTGATCGTCAATAACGACTTAATGCTTTATTCGATCGAGAATATGTCCCAAGCACCGCAATTACTCGCGCGCTTCTTGCTACCTATAGCACCACCGAGCACACACTGCTACCTCCCCACTGGCGATGTGACTTCAGACCCTACACATCGACTACTATGGCTTCTCACTTCCATGTTCTCTTCCAGTCTCATCTTCATCATTTCCACCAATATTTTCTTCGACCCTGACATCCTTGAAAGGTTGGCAGCACCAATAAAATGGGAGAATTGGGGTCCTTCAAGTTCTCGCGTTTTTTGGTACCAATATCCTTGGATGGCTGGTATTGGTGGGAATCGAGTTTTACTCATGTTCCCTACTGTTGATCAGTTACCGGATGGTGCCCCGCGAGTCCGTCCCGCTATGAAGTGTAGGTTACATATGATGGACTTCAGCCCATTAGCTGTTGCGCGCCGGCAGGGTCTAGGAAGGGTGGTGAAGGAGCCATCTACAGTACAACTCACTGCATCTGCGAACTTGGTAACATCCCTGCCTTACGTCGAGGTGGTATCGGAAAGAACGTACAGTTATGATGACGGTGTATTACTCCAGATATGGATCGATAACGACAGAATTGTTTTGCTCACGGATGCTACCGGTGTAGGTGTTCCACATTTTTCAAGTAAGTCTAGTAACATACTGATTTTATCCAGAAACGGCGACTTGAGGTCATCGAGATCTAGAGGGGGCAAATTACGACGATTGTCAACTCTAAAGACGTTAATATAATCGCTCGTCGAGTTTCCAGGTCATTCGTAAGCGAGGTTTGGTACCCTCACTCGAAGTCTTCTTCGAACCCACTCAACCTGAACCCAATCCACCGACCTTACACCGTGTCAGATAATGATTTGTGACCTTGACGGGGAAAAAAAAGTCTGACAAGGTCGGGCCACGTTGTAGGTATGAACATGCGAAGCATTGCATATTTCCAACAGCGCAGCAGGACATCAATTGGGATTCGTGGTGAGTTAGGAAGCAGGGGAACGATCGTTTTGTGAAGGCATATTTGCTCCTAAATATTTTCAGGCGTGATCAAGAGTGCTCAACTTCATGTTGCTGGAAGCGATAAGTATGTCCTTGTATGAAGCAGGGATTGTCAAAGGCATTATCAGGGTTTTACGGGTTTGAAATACGCGTGTGAGAGATAATAATGATTTCAATCTGTCCTTGGAATATGATACCCAGGCGTGAATTAAGTTCTCATCAACGATCGGTCCCTGATCCATTTTGCTGCCAATTTCCAGTATTTACAGCTGTCCGAAGTCGCATCTCCCAGTGTTCGCAACGACCACACGATAAGCACCAGCACGGCGAGCAACGCCAAGCCCACAGAGACAAAGACACAGCACCCCCGAGGTCATGCCTAGGGTGCACTAAGCTTTGAAGGCGCATTTGCTAATGGTCGTCGTTTATGGAGACTAAGAACTCATCCTAAGAACACGCACCGCATTATCAACCATGCAATGGGGGAGAAACTCACGAAGGGGTAGAAGCCCTGCATCTCTACGTCCAGCTTCCAAACGAAAGTGCACCAGCGACGATGGAGCCGGCATAGAGCTTGTGAAGAGAGTGGACGTGCTCGTAAGGGACGTTGAACAGCAACGGTGCAAGACACTTCATCATGATGGAACGTTACACATATGTTATTGTGTCGCCGTGAGCCTTGTTGCCGCGATAATTGAGATCACTGATTGAAGGATGTAGTAAGTACAGTGGCACCAAAACTCGAGTCAAACGCGTGCTACGTGATGGGCTCGCTGAAACTCCGCAGTTGCTACACAAAACACACAGTTCACCGCTTTGACGTTGAAGCTTGGACTCTGATAGTGCTTTGTTCGAGTCGCTGGCCTCGAGTCTGCAGATACTTCTGTTGGAAGTTACTTGAAACCGAGTGGCTGATGATATGGAACCCACTTAAAGTAGAGTTTCTGTACCTCTAACATACCACCTTATTCTTGATGGTCTGCTAATCTAAGAAATGGACACAAGCCGAGGAAGTGAAAGGTAGATGCATAGTTGCGAAGACCAGCACAGGGGTCACCACCCCGATGGATTTGAGGCTCAGCACGCATGGGAAGATCTGGAGTTACCTCTGACGGGAGGTATCTCCTTGCAGGGTCCAGAGCTGACTGGAGTGGATGG
>MU837231.1:29846-61207 GCA_029603245.1 Rhizopogon salebrosus TDB-379
ACGCTTCTTTTGTCCTCTTCGGAAAGTCCTTCATATCCAACAGCAACTGAACGAAGCTCGGTAAGATACCTATATTGAACATGAGCAGAGGTATGATTTTGTAGGGGATTCACCTACTTCTCAGGGCCCTCTTCTCCACCGGCATTCGTTTTCTTGAGGAAGTCATAAGGGTCCTTTATAAGTATGTTGACAATGTCAGAACAATCCGGCTTCGCCTTGACACCGCAAGCTTTCAGAAACCCGTTGGCACGTTCGCCAAAATCCACGAAAGTAAATATCCGCCGGTAGAGGTGTTCGTCGGAGTATTGGTTACCACCGAGGAAGCACTCCCTAGGTGGCACCATAACAACCCGCTTCGGACCGTCCTGAGATGCGGGTACCTCGACGGGGACGATAGGGATATGGGCAATTTCTTGAAGATCTCCAGGAGAGAGTACTGCAGGAATTGCTATGATTCAGAAAACGAGATCGCCAACAGCGCAACGTGTCTAACCTTGCTTCGTAGCGAGAAACGCGAACCATTTTATTGCTGTCTCGGAATCCTTGGGCGGCCTTTCCTTGAAAACTTCAATCACTTGTTCTGCTGATGGAGCTTCCCGCATCCTCAGTCTGCCAATGATCTTCGGTTCGACCGAAGGACCAACTCTCCGGAATCCCATCATTGCCCATGAAGGATCCTTATAAACCTTGGTTGTGCTCCGTGTCAGCTGAAGAAATTCCAATGAAAGAGTGATGACCTCACCTCCTCGTAAGTGCCCACACAGTTTTCACCATCTTTGATGGCCGGGATAAACGGCATGCCCTCGTAACTTGTGGGGTCATAGTCCGTATCGTAGAGCTCATCGAACTTGTCTGAAAGGTACTTGAAGGCAGCGTGTCGGATTTTTGGGTCAGGCGATCCAGCAATCTCGATGAGCTTCTCCAGAGGTGGGTGTCGAAGGAATCCTAGCCTGGTCAACAATAGGTCTGAAGCAGTCAGTTGCAGGTGAAGGAGAACAATCTGGAAGACAAGTACCATGTTCGGAATCTCTATCAATCATATGGGGCCAATTGAGAACTGGTACGCTCAGCTTTTGAACATCCGGGTGCGGAAGGTATAATTCAGTGATGCAGTATTTTCCGCCTTTATCGCAAGGGAATACCGCATGAGTCCGGATATCATCCAGCATATCATCCGTTCTTGGGTCACTGTTGAGATAATTGATCATCTCTACTGCCGACCAAGTGTCCGATTGCCCCGCCCTAAAAAGTGATCAACAACGGTAAAATTAAGGCCCCTGAAAGTCAACGCACTTGGCAAAGAGGTCGTCAAAGTTAAGCTGTTTCCTGACCCCAAACTCGGCGAGTACAGTCGCTATCTGAGGATCGAACAAGTTGGCAGTAACGACGGGCAAATCACGGAAGACGTCTGCTTCCTGGAAATATGCTTCAGAACCTCGCCGAAGTCCATGGTTTGTCGCAATCCATGCGACGTCCTCCATGAGCTCCTGTGCCTCGGATTTCAGTTCGCTTGACAGCACGCCCCAAATATTCCCCAGTATGTTTAAGACCCGGTTGGAGTACGCAGGGTTTTTGCGGACGTCATGGGCCGAATCAATCTGAGGACTGATCAAATGACTCAGCCAGTCCACTACCGTCATTGGCTCCCAAGAAAGTGCTGGGGTAATCTTTCCTCGGTTGAGATTCCTGGTAAACGAAAACGGGATAGTGTCCGGAGGAAGTGCGTCGTCCGACTGAAGCCAGGGCATCCAAATAGTAGAATCAACGAACTTGAAGATGTTGACAAGTGGCATTTCGCGCTTGGGATTTCCAATGTACGACTTGGCTGCCTCCTTCAGCTCGGATAAGGTCTCCTCACAATTCGGTACGATTTCATATACGTCGACCCACCACCGGAGTAAACCGACCATCTCGTCATCTTGTAAGATTCTTCCTTGCAGCTCGTTCACTACGTCTCTGAACGTGTACGTGCGGACCATATAGTAGTCCGGGAGGGTATCAACCAAATTAGGCGGATCGCCAGGTGCTGTCGGAATTAGTACAGGCATAACTTTCATGAACGAGGAGAACTCTGCGTTAGGCTGTCGAACGTCCTTGGTATAGCGGATACCAGAGTTAGACATGATGGGGAAAGAATCACTCTCGGAACAACTGAAAAATGCGTCTTGCAAGATTTTCGAGACCTTGCCATCTGGGGTAGATGTATTGAATGTGAAACAGTTCATGGCATACGTTGCCTTGTCTTTTGCAGATGCCGCGGCCGAGCTGTTGGTCATGGCATCCTTCGGCCAAGCGCTCCAGACTTTCTTTATCTCTTTATCATAGACAAGCCTCGCAAGGAATCCGCCGACATACAGAAGTTCTTCATTCCACTCTGTGCAAAATATCAGCACACCACATAGGAGAACCACCGGGAGGCCAGGACGAACTTGCAATATGGCCATTTCTAAGTAATTGTGAGATAAAAATCGATGCAAACGAACACAAAGGTGCTTACGTGAGATCAATAGAGCCTCGTTCGACAGTGGGTATAAATCGGCCGGACAAGTGCCCACCAATACCAGTCGTTTGCGCCGTACTTTGGCCCTGCAATTCATCAGCGCGTTTATCATCAAACTCGACGGGAACCTTACAATGAAGACCCGGGACATATATTGCCTATGAAAAAACAATGTGACAACGTGTCCAGGAAGGAAGGGATGAAACTAGCATACCCATTTAGCAAAGGAAACAGACCTTGCGGTCCCCTGAATACACTTCCCAAGATCGGATCGCGTTTTTCCTCTGCTGCGATTGCATCATACTCCTCTTTGGAGAACTGCATCCGTCATGAGTATGGGATGAACAACAACAAGCGCTGGGAAGGCTCACATAAACCATCTCAAACTCGAAGTGAGAGGGAGGATCCTTCTTCGTCATAGCTTTTAAGCCCTTGTTAAGGTCATCGCTCGGACTAATCAGCACTTCAGCTGAATAGACCGCATATTTGGCAGTATACTTTGACCATGGCGGATGGTCTAAGGTCGACGATCGAGATGGAGGTGCTACCTTTGGGGCTTCACTCTTTTTAGAGATACCACCCCAAAACCCTTTGCGTTTCACTGGATTTTTTGGCAGGTTTTCTGTGACAGTATGCTGTGCATGTGGTTTCTTCGTTCCAGCAGCGATAGCCCAATCCGTGATTTCGACAGCAATTTGTTGGGCTGTAAGCGCAAATTCAGTATCCCTCGTGGTCGGAAATCCAACGTATCACCCACTAACTACTGAAACAGTCTTGATATTCATAGTCCCTTCCACGCTCGTAGGATACATATCTCTGGGAAGAGGGATATTGCTGGGTAGCATATCTCTAGACTTGGCGAGCTTCAAGAAGACTTTGCCGTCGAAGAATACAGAGGTAGTTTTCACACTCGACATGAATGTCATCGTGGCTGCTAAGAATCGGGCCAGGTCGAATGGTTTCGGGACGGGACCTCGCATATCTTCCTTCAGATCCATCTCAATTGAGGTCCACTCGCTATTAGCACACGTGTCGTCCAGGGTATATAGCTGAAGGAAGATGTGAATAAGGCAAAGCAAGTGCTGAACTACATGGCATACCTGATCACCCTCGAAGAATATCGACAAACTTTTGCCTGTTGGATATAGCATTTGACTGGTGTGATCTAGTGCAAAGGGACTTGGCGCTTACCTCCAGAAATGACCAATGGGCTGTCGGTGACACCGAAAACACTGTAGAATCCTATATATATATGTATTTGTTGGCTAGTTGAAGGGTGATAAGGGACTCTACGAACCAACGCCAAATGCTCCGATCTTCTGTTCATCGGGATTGCCATCCGCTGTTGGCAACAATGAATAAGGAAGTTTTGTCGTGATAGATAGAAGGCATACCTATCTTCGTCAGCCGGTCCCAATCTTTGCCCCCAAAGAAATCACCATTATTACGGACGACCCATTTGAACAACTGCCGAGAAGCTAAGTGCGTATTTCAAGGGATAGTACCAACCCCAAGCTCACCTGCGTCGTGTTCAAGTTTGGAATTGTGCCATTGATTCCGTTCGCCTTGCCATTTGCTCCCGCGGAATGTCCAGCGTAGTCACTTGTCTGAAACTCTATCCGAACCTCCGTGGCTCTAGCATCATCAGCATTCTGTAATAGCTCTCGAAATACTGGGCGCTCTTTAGTCGACTGCTAAGGACATAGTTTGGCTCCACGAACCTGTAAAGTCTTCTGGATATCGTGCAAGCACTTTATCGACTAGTGCACGCTGGTTAACCTCTACCCGTTTCTGTCCACTTCTTAGTCTGCTGCGAGCGCCCGGCCGCGAAAGAATCTACTACTGACCTTGCGGCGTTGGTCCTTGCCCACCATTAATCGGCTTTGAAGAGGGTATTTGTTGGTATCTGAATGTGTTGTTGAAGGTGTATATGGGGAGGAAAGATGCTGTGGTATGTAAAGCTGTCCTGTTGGCTATGAATGAAGAGGCGTCTGGCATATCCGAGAATAAAGGCTCCCACAGCTTTCAGCATGCATGGCAATTAGACGCTGAAACGACGCTGGGAACATGGGATCGGAAGTCTTTTCAAAGTTTCCGCGGCTGCATCATTCAACAAGCCCGCGATGCTGTCCGGACTTCGCAACAACTTGTACACCTAATGATCTCTTCACTGGTGATATTCAGTTAATCGTGATTCGTTGAGGTGACATTTCTACACGGCGCACGCCGGAGTGGGTCAAGGGATTGGATTTAGCCTAAGTGCGACGAGTCGGACGTGCAGACCTTCAAAGTTCAGGTCAACGTTCACAAGAAATAGTGCCCATGCTCAGGCTACCCAGCCAGCCTTCTACACCGCAAATCCCTCAAAAAGTCGCTTCTACTTTACCCCGCAGTCCTGGAGATTTCGACTTGGATCAATCCCTTACTTTCCGGAACAGAATCGTCCGTAACGACCAACCTGTGGCATTGCAACAAAGAACACTTTCAGAGCTCCCCGAGGCTACTCCAATCGAACTTCGACCAGAAGGACTTGGCCCACCCATTCCTCGTATTTTGTCTGCAAGCCAGATCTCACTTCACTCACACTTGCCATATGAGTCGTTTGATACCGACATGGAGGACATTCTGCCTGTCCAAACACGTGCACCCCGGGTGAGGATAGAACCTCGCGAGCGACCTGTGGAAAGAATACCCCGCGACCTCATCCCTATTCCTGCTTCTTCAGTTATGAGATGCAGCCGCAATATTCGGATGTAGGCCTAGACTTTTTCATTGTGAAGAATCTCGTCCATGTCAATGAATTCTTAGACGAAGCTCTCGTTCTCGGTACACGATTCAGCCTGGGACGAAGAAGTTCTCCGAGTCAGTGTTTTGCTACTTGCATACTCATCTGAGGCCGAACTTTAAGTTCCAGTGCCGCACTCTGTCCTCCTGGTTGGGAAGCTTCCACCCACCCCGAGGGTGCCTTGTACTTCTACAACGCGGAGCGGGTAAGCACAGTCCAATATTGTTAACCGTATCATTGAGTATCCTGCAGAGAATCTTCACAGACGCCAACCTATACAAGTACAAAAACGTCGATATCATCGCGAGGTGCGCGGACAGCATCTTCGACATGGCAAAGGCGCAGGAAATAAACTTAACAGAGGACATGGAACTTGTCCTTGAGATCATGGATGAAAGGAGGTCTCGGCTGCGGCGCTGCGGCTACTACTTTGTAGATCCTTCAAATCGCAGCATATTTTGGGTGCATCCTTTCCGAGCTGAGGCGATATTTGAAAACGTCAAGGGCGTGAAATCACCGGGTCATATCAGTAGGTCAGTCTGGCAAATCACTCCCGAAATATCTCACTTGTAGCACAGAATACGCCATCGAGTCTCAGTACTGGTAAACATTCGCACAAGGTCAATATCTATTGCAGCATAAAGGACGTCGTTTTGACTTACTTTCCCGTAGCCTTCTATCCAACGTTAAAGGTTGCATGTCTCAGGATGCACTGCGAGCTCTTTCCCCACAATCGAACCATCGAAGAGTCTCTCGTCTTTGAAGTCAAAGAAATCATCTTGCACGCGACATCAGGTAATGATGGTATCGCGTTTCGAACTGCAACTACTCAGTGATGCCGCAGAGACTATTACGTCTGATACCTCTCTTGCACCCTTTGGTAGGGACGACATGAGCAAGATGCTGGATGTTGTTGGCCATCTCGAGGGTTCCGTGATGCACTCGCCACCACCTTTCAACACTGATCATTCTTTGTAGGAAGTGTCAATAGAATACACGCTCATTCGATATGTGTACTGGGTACGTGTTCTCTTTCTTAGTTCTCGAAATAATACCCCTCAAAAATTATGATTGTCCTTAGCTAGATTCATGTGCACATTTTGTACGTCTATTACATCTTCACGTAGATCCAATCTTAAACAGAGATCAAGCTCGCACCAGGTTCTTCAACTTCTATGGCCAAGTTGGGGCTCGTTTGGCTGCCGACCAATCTGTCTACTCCAAAAACCGCCGACAGATTTCTATCCTCCTCACCATCGTGTCTCCCCTTCTCTTCGGCGCACCACACATCCACGCTCAAGGCTTGAATGCTATTTGCATAGATCAGCTCGTCAATCACGTCTCGTGGAAGCCGTTCATCAACAAGCTCAACTCAGAGTGGGAGGCGTTTGCACTCTACGTACGTCGCCTTCTCGTCTACCACGTGCTTGGTAATCACATCATTTTGCTCTAGTCTACAATTGTCTTGAATGCCAACGTCGCCTTCCTTGCTGTCCCTAACCTCACCTCGGCCGCCCGGATATCCAATTATGTATCCACTGTCAGCAACATCGGGGCCATCACCCTAGGATTACTTCTTGTGCACCAACATCGCTTACATGCAGGGGACTCTGCAGAGGGCGCCGTATGTTGATCCATGCCAGGAGAAACACCTTCTCACCACGATGCAGGTTATCTTCGTGACAAGAATGTCTCATTCGATGTTCGGAACAGAAGCCCTGGCCATCATCTACAGCATGCCTTACGCATTCCTCATGTGGGGGTACGTCATCATCGGACTTCTTACTTACTTACTTACTTCTCTGATGTCATTGTTGCACCAGTATGATCTTCTTCGTCCTTGGTTTCGCCTTCCTGGTGTTCCAGTACTCGGACCGTATCACGCGTATCTTGGTCGGCTTTGCACTCGGCCTGGTGACGTTCTTCGTAATATGGACGGTATGGGCGGCTTGGGACTCACGCGTCGTCCTGTCGCTGAGTTTGACGAGCCGGAAGGTGAAGAAGGCGTTTTGGCACCATGCGACACATAATCGCCTCTTTGCCAGAATTCTTGGTCAAAGGTTCCCGCCAGAGGAGGAAGGCGAATTGATGATGCCACCAGGTAATGAGTCTGGAACGGTAGCTACAGATTCGGATTTGGAAGACTGACTGAATGCTCCCTACGTGGTCGGTGATAATCACTTAGAACTCCACTTTACGTGGGCTTCTTTATGGTTGTACTTAGCCCATCTGCTTGTCTGTCCTTAGTTTTTTTAACTGTGGAACCCATAAAGTTTTGGAGTTTTGGAAACCTATTTTCCTGTATAATACGACCTCACAACTTGCATTTCAATCGTTCTGCTTACAAAACTAACACCTCACTGATCTACCTCACTGACGACCGTAGGGATCGAGTGGTGGTCTGCCGAAGGCAGGCTAAGAGAGAAACGAAGATCAGCATCCTCAACCCCTAATCCCACACCATCATGATCACTCACAGGAGGTGCAGGCTTGTTTTGAAGGATACCCTCGATCTTGTCAAGGATCTCAGTCGTCAGCTTGGGAATAACGTCTAGTGCTTTTAAGTTATCGACCACCTGCTCGGGCTTGGAAGCACCGAGGATGACAGTGCTTGTGTTCGGGTTCTTGGCAATCCATGCCAATGCCAGGTGTGTGACGCTGCAGTTAAGCTCCGTTTCAGCGAGCTTGGTGAGCTCTTGAACTTTGCGGATCTTGGCGCGGCCCTCCTCTTCGTTAAGGCTCTTGAGTGTGTCCTTGAAGAAGTCGGCATGGGCGGCGAACCGCGAATCTTCTGGGATTCCGTTGTTGTACTAAAGATCACGGATTGTTAGCAATTGATGTAATCTGTGGGGAGTGTTGATTACCTTTCCGGTGAGGAGGCCACTGGCCAATGCAGACCAAACAGTGGTCCCGATGGAATATTTCTTGTAGATAGGCGCGTACTCCTTTTCTGGACGCTCGCGGTGAAACATGCTATATACCAGTCAGAACGCTGGATGTGCAGTTTCTTTGTTAACTCACTGGTGCTGACACTGCTCAGCAATAGGAGGGATCAAGTTAAGCCTGTCAGCGACATCTGGGTGTCTTTATCAAAGTCAAATCATTTAAGAGTCAGGGAAAGCGTACGGTAAGCTTCTTCAATGTCCCTGGCAGACCATTCTGACGTAGCCCAGTAGAATGCCTGCAATGGCCTTGAGCATAACTGATACACGGGTGAGACTTAAGACTCACCCAGCCCTTCTCAATTACGTAGTTGAAGGCGCGGACGGTCTCTTCCATGGGAGCTTAAACGATGTCCTGAGGATTATTCTTTTGCTTATAACTACGGGGACGTACTTGTGTAATCAGGACGATGTGCGAATATGACATCAACATATTCGAGGTCTAGACGCTTCAGCGACTCCTGGGTACCCTCTATAATGCTGAGGCATGGTTAGTCTACAAGCTTTGACTTAACCTTGTCTGTACGCACTGTTTCCTCGAGAGACCAGTGTCATTAGGACCGGTGCGGGTACCAAAAAACAGTTTTGTAGTGATGATCAAATCAGTGCGGCGGTAACCAAGTTCTTTAATAACGCGACCCCTATCTCCGTGACCGTATTAGTGCAACTCCGAGACTGTCTTTGATCACGCACATCTCGATCTCAGACTGACCCTTTGCGTAGCCCTCAGCCGTGTCGAACATGTTGATGCCATTCTCGAAGGCAACTTTGATGATTTCCTGGGTGGTGAATAGTGGTTAGGCTTCCGGTTGATATGTATGAGTGGACTCCTTCACCTTGACAGGGTCACCGACAACGGTCCCTCCCAGCGTTAGCCCTGGGAAATATTCTCAGCAGTGGCATTTCTACACCTAAACAAAGCGCTCACATCCTCCGAGCGAGAAGACAGGGACCCGTAGGCCGGTGGGACCCAAACGGCGGAAGCGCATGTTCTTGGGGTCAAACTCAGTCTTGACGGTGGACATAGCTGTTACAAATTTGCAGTGAGGTAACTGGTTATTGTGAATGGGCACGATGGGACTTGTATAATAACGTCTGGCCGCACGAGCTATATATGCATGCGAAAGCTTTTGCATTTCTAAGCAAAATTCGATGAGCCCCCCTTTCTTATCTCCTGATTGGCTCCATTACATGTTTTTCCGACGAACGCCCGTGTGTGCCACTTATTCATCCCATGGGCCATCATGTTCAATTTTAGAGAGGAGTTCAAAGCCTCAAGGGATGACATATAATCGGACTGCAATCAGAACGATGGAAGTCGGCTCTTATTTGAGGCCTGTTCCCACTCATACTTCCCGAATATTCTTTCGTGGATGAAGACGGGACGACACTATCACTGGCATCTGCGTCGTGCGAGACAAGTACATGCGGAGGGGAAATGTCAAAGATTGGCTTCGTTGTCCCAGGATGACCCGCAACTCACTCAAAACAAGGATACATCAACTTCTTCTGATACCCGAGATCACTGCAGACACCAGTAATTTTTGGCCTGGATGGTGACGAAAACTCATTAGAATTTAGCAGCCCTCTCAGATGATAGATGGACAAATTGATGGAGAGGAAACCACTTGATGATGAACTCGAGAGCTTGTTGGGCTGGATGCAGAAGGTGAAGCGTTAGCGGACGATCGGGCCTTCGGTGATGCACAATGACCTCACTGCACCTGTCGAATATCAGAGTTCCATATGGGACCCGCTTCATGACGTAAAAATCGCACGAACCCCTATATTATCTTGTAGCTATTTCCCATGTCGATGGGCACAAATTTCGCCTTGTTCCGCTCAGCGCTTCTATCTACTTGACAAGACAAAAGGGGCTATCACGGTACTTTGTTTAGGCGAAACTGGCAACAGTGTGCGCACATTGTCAGCTGTTTTGATACTGGAAGTTCACTGTCTTTGCTAATTAGCACACCGAGCCTGACTCCGGCATGGCGACAGCTTGCCCAAGTTTACCAAGGGACGTTCTGAAGTGGTGTGGAATGACGCGCCACTCTTTAGTATCTGAATCCATTACTACTTAAGGACAAACAAAAGCGGTGAGTGGAAAAAAAATGCTACACTACTGATACATACAAAACATTCCATCAGCCTCTCACAGACGACCATGAATATCAAGTCCAGGGCGACCAAACGTTGCCTTTCAGCGCGGTTTCAGCTTGGTGAGTCTCTCATGAAATGAAAACACGCACTGGGGCAGCCGGCTGGTTCTCCAGAATGGCCTCAATCCTGTCCATGATCTCGGGAGTGAGTTTAGGGATGACATCGAGCGCCTTCAGGTTATCAAGGACCTGCTCAGGCTTTGAGGCACCGAGGATGACGGTGCTGGTGTTCGGGTTCTTGGCGACCCATGCGAGTGCCAGGTGCGTGACAGAGCAGCCGAGTTCTAAAGATGTGTATTGGCTCGAGAAATTGTGCCAGATAAGAGAGTGAGGAAGCGCGTACCTTTTTCTGCGAGTGCGCTTAAGTCATTGACCTTGCGGATCTTCGTGAGACCCTCCTCCTTTTGCAAACTGTCGACGGTACCCTTAAAAAAGCTAGCGTGCGTCGAGAAACGGGTACCCTCTGGAACACCGCTGTTGTACTATGCTCCTTGTTAGACAGTGTCGGTCAGCTTGTCGGAAGTGATCTCACCTTTCCGGTAAGAAGACCGCTAGCAAGGGCTGAGAACACGGTAGTGCCCAGCTGGTATTTCTTGTACAAAGGACTATCGAAATTTTCTCAACCACTGATCACAGCTAACATAGTAATGACTCACCGGTACTCTTTCTCTGGGCGATCACGATGGAACATACTGTTCAAGAACTCAGAAAAATGCAGTGCCAAAGTGTGGGACACCTACTTGTGTTGACATTGTTCAGCAATAGGTCCGTGGAGTCCAAGCTTCGAAGCGACGTCTACGCCAGCCTCAGTATACAACTCCTTCGCGCAAAAGAAACTCACGCTGCGCTTCCTCGATATCGTATGCAGACCATTCCGACGTCGCCCAATAGAATGCCTGGAATGCCATTAGCATGTTCCTATTACTCTCGCACGCAGACGACGTACCCAGCCCTTCTCGATCACCCAGTTGAATGCGCGCACTATCTCTTCCATGGGGACTGAACAGTGGAATTGAGCTGAAGCTATCTCTTCGGCATGTACGACCAACCATACCTGAGACATCAGGGCGGTGCGCAAAGATAACATCAACATAATCAAGGCCAAGACGCTCAAGGCACTCCTTAGTTCCCTCAATAATGCTGAAACCGAGTCAGCATATCCCAGGCGCAGGAAAAAATGAGACTGACTGTTTCCTGGAGAGACCACCATCATTGGGACCGGTGCGGAGACCCCAGAACAATTTGGTAGTAATGACGAGATCTGTTCGGCGGAGGCCAAGCTCCTTGATGACACGACCCCTTCCTCGCAGTCAGCTTTCAGTGCTCTCCAACCTGACAAGGCATCTCACATTTCCACCTCGGACTTGCCCTTTGCGTAAGCCTCTGCGGTATCGAACATGTTGATACCATTGTCGAAGGCAACTTTAATGATGTCCTTCGATGAAGATTAAATGATCTGATAATCTGAATACGGTGAGGAACCGATACGCACCTTCACTGGGTCTCCGACAACAGTTCCACCGAGTGTAAGCCCTAGGTAAGCTCTGAGTTAGCACCTCAAATACATGGTTCTGCGTGGGACATACATCCACCAAGGGAGAAGACAGGGACTCGAAGACCACTAGGGCCAAGCCTGCGGAATGGCATGTTCTTGGGGTCAAACTCGACCTTGACGGCAGATCCTGAAGCCATTGTTGCGCAGTAGACGTCGGAAATAAAAGCAGAAGAATAATGGGAATTCGTATGAGCCTTGAGTGATTCAACTCAGAAAACGATATTTAAAGCCAATTGATGCTCCCCCGGGCCGGCAATCGGCCTCGTGTTCAATCCAAGCACCTGAAATTTGGCATCAAGAAGGAAACGCTCGAAAATCAAGGGACGCCGTCGGGACTCGGATGACCTGCAGGCAATCGAGCGTGGCAGAAATCTCAGGCTAAGGAAAATGGGCAGAACGCACATGCCTCTAAGTAGGAGGAGTCAGATGGAACGCCTTGGAAAACACTTTTTCCTAAAAACTTATCAGAAATGGCACCCCGAGAGGTTACAAAGTTCTCGGGATACTTAGCTGTACGCCAGCTGGGCTACGCTACGCAGCTGAGCCTTCATCACACGGGCGTAAGTATTTCCACTGGCTTGCAGTTTGGCCGACTGCCTACGTAGGCTAGCCACCGTGACATCGGACTTGGGCATATTGGTTGCTGTTCTCAACTGCGGTGCCCGAGAGCGCTGACGATCATTCATAAGGGATCAGAATAATGCAGCCGTACTACTTATCGACCTGAGGACAGGAGTCTTCAGCCCTCAGTCGACTCGGTGAACGGATATGCATGCAACGTTGGGACTCGGAGAGTCCACTTCAAGTCACCTTGAACACGAAATTTCAACTGTCACTGTGCATGAGTGTTAGTGAATATAAACCCCGTAACTTAATCGCCCTTTGTGGTCGGTGACTCGAAGCCACCGTCGCCGTCACCGACAGAGGAGGAGAGACCACAGAAGCCCGTCGTCGGTCCCTTGGATATCTGCCCTATGCGCGTTGTCGCACCCATTGCAATCCTCGCTATGACTACCAGTGGTGTTTCTGCACAGTTGCGAGTCACGACGATATAAGATCAACTAGACAATGCAAAGCAACTGACAAGGCGCTACATACGGCGGATGCGCGGCACTTGGTGAATTGCATTCCTATGCATCTAATGTCCTTCTTTCTCAGAGTCATAAGAAGCGTATCACGATTACGAAGGCATTGCGAGTGATGGGTTGAGAGTTGATACTATCGGTGTCACAGTGAGCTGAAGCCATCATATGTAGTGATGAATGGGTAAGCGATAATCTTGAAGTTAGTGTAGTCTCGAGAGTCCACGAACGTCGTGCGTAGTCTCACCTTCTACAAATAATGATTGGCTTGGTAACCTCGGATCAGTCTGCCTTTCTATACCGTGACGATCCCTATATGCCACTTTGTAAGTCTACGCGCTACGTTTGCACTTGCGCTAATCCCTCCCGTGAACATGTACATATTTCCTTGGCAGTTAATGCACATCGACATTCCTTCCCTTGCATTCAGAATACGAGTCATCCACCCCGCATTGGGACGGCAGTATGCTTCTGTGATAATCTGGAGAGCAGTTGAATACTGGTACCCGACTCTATCCGTGGACTGAGTGCTCGGTAAGACTTTGGCATACAAGCAGCAGCTGTTCTCAACTGCGGTGTCCAATGTCTTGCCCGGGAACCATCCATCGCCTACTGGTAAATAATCTCTTGCACCTGATCAGTTTAGTAATATCCTAAACGCGGATCTGTCATAATGAGATCAGAAGGTACATGACGGCGAGACTCGAAAGTTCGCACATCTTGCAAGCTGTTCCACTAAAAGGCTGCGATGGGTGTGTTGATACAGGCAGGCGCCGACGCGAAGGCGGACAGATCGAGGATCTGATATTTCGAATTGTCTGCTTGGTCTAACTTCATCTTATAGGATCTTGTAATCCTTGCCCTGATAGCTAACGCGGACTTGACCGCCCTCAGCCTGCACACCGGCCATGGAAGTTGTTAGGCAGAAAGTTTGACATGGTCGCCATAATTCACGACAATGAGTGAAAGAAACCACGAGTGTCTGAGTGCTGCGACTCACATCGAGCGAATATTGTTAATGCGATGATCGTTAAGCAGGGAGGAGTCTTGCCATTATACCTCTAGCCAAACATAACAGGGGACGCGTGTTTGAAATACTGAGCGGATATGAATCGCTCCGTGTTCAGGAGCAGGTGCGAGTCGATATAATTCGCTTCGTGCTCAGGAGAAGGCACGAGCTTGACGGAAGGAATAGTTATTTACACCCACCACACGGAAGTTGGAAATGACCCGTCCTGGAATAAATATCAGATACACAATGACATCGAAATTGCAGTTGGATCTTCACCTCATGTTTTGTCAATTGTTCCAAAATACGACAGTCAGGGTCGACGGCGCACTCCTATCTATAAGGAACGTTCGTTATGCTGCCATGTGTCATGCATACTGAGAAGCTTAGGCCGCATTTCGACCTGCGAGTAAAAAGTGACTGGCAAGGCAAAACGTGGCCTGGGTTCTAAGTACCTGGGGCCTGAGAGTGCTCACCCCATGAGCAAACAGTTCGATTCTCTGATAGAAAGAACGTTGACTGTTCGCAAGGCAGAGACATCTCCGAGACGATACACGCAAATACAAGTGTTTGCGGGAGCAGAGCAAATGGTAGTCTCGCAAAACACGCTTGAAGGATAAAAGGAAACCCAGTTCCAATTCTTCCATAAGGCATTTTGTCACTCATAGTAACAAAACGAATCCTGCGAGAGACCTAGAGATTGCGTGGGGGCCAAAGCGAGTGTCCTATTGTCACAACGTCACCATGCATGATCCAAGAACTATCCAACTTCATATCTCGTACACGGATGCTGCAACATGGTCAACTTCCCGCCTTGCAGGTCATCGAGTAACTTGGGAGCGCACCATGGGTGACGAAGCATCGACTTAAAGTTGCCAAAAGTAATAAGTCAATAGCTCACGCGCGTAGTTCCACAGGAATATTTGCGAATCACTCGCTGCATTGAAAGTGCTTGACGAAGTTGAAGTAAAAAATGAAAAACTTGTCCAAGCGATCGGGATCCGGGTTGGATCCGATTCCTATTCCGATAATAACGTGCTCAACATTACATAATCCAGAATAGCATATGTGAAGCTACTCACGCATCTAACTCGCAAACCCACCATGGAAATCTGTCGTATGAGCATAGAAACTCCATCCCTGCCCTGACTACACCTCAGATGGTTATTTCGCTGTTGCAGAATGTAAAGGGTACCTATCACAATGCGTTTTACCTTGTCGTAGGACAATTTTGAATTAACTGAAACGTGAGGCCCAACTTGTTACTTTATGCAATTTTAATGCCTTTTGAGTGCACCTCGGGGTTACTCCAGGACAAAATCTGCATGGCCGAGCGCAAAAGCTGGAATGAGGTGAACGCCGCGAATGAGTCGGACTGGGGAACTCTCCAACCCCCGTGTGGGTGAATGAACAACTATTTTCTCTGCAAGCTCGTCCCTACTCCTGAGCACGGAGCGATGCATATCCGCTCTATGTTTCCCACACGCTTCCCCTGTCATGTTTGCCTAGAGGCTTAAAAGCGAGGCCTCCCACCCGCTTAACGGCCATCGCATTAACATCCTTCTCTCAACGTGAATTGCAGCTCTCAGTTACTCATGGTTTATCTAATTCATTGTCGTGGATTATAGCGACCATGTCAAACATTTTGCCTACCAGCTGTCTCGGAGCATCCATGGCCGGTGTACAGGCTGATGACGGTCAATTCCTCATCTACTACCAGGGCAAGGACTACAAGATATACAAGATGGCGTTACTCCAGGCAGGCAGCACGAAATCTCAGATTCGAGATCTGTCCACCTCCATGCCGGTGCCGGCCCGTATCATCACGCCCATCGCAGCCTTTCAGTGGAACAGCTTGCAATGTGTACGAATTTTCAAGTTTAGGCGTCATGTACATTCTGACCTCATGATAGATCCGCGTTTATTATATCACTGAAACTAGTCAGGTGCAAGAGATCATCTTCCAGGCGGGAGGTGGATGGTTCCCAGGCACGACTTTGGGCACCACAGTCGAGAACAGCAACTGCTTGTATGCTCAAGTTCAGTCGAACATACCTCAAGCCGCGCTCAGGATTGGGTTCGAGTCTTCAACTGCTCCCCAGACCATCACAGAAGCTGTATTCCTTGGACCCAAAGAAGGGTGGGTGACTCGTGTAATCTGAATCGGAGGGGGGGGGGGGGAATATTTGTGTGCATCAAATGCCAAGGAAATGTGTACGTGTTGGGAGGTATCAGCGCATGTGTAAATGTAGCGCGTAGACTCACGAAGTGACATAGTGGTCGTTAACAAATCGTTGAAGCATGAAATTACAGTTGCTCTGTTCATCCGAGTCGATACAATGGTGTGACGGGTCACGACTCACGATGGGTTCCTTCAGGCTATCAAAGAAAATACTCCAAATTCAACCCCCACTTCACTTGCAAGCAACCAAATCGATCGTTATTTTGGTAGGCGAGACTAGGCACGATGTTCGCGGACGTCCTCTCGAGACTTCCACAAGTTGAACGATATTGCATATCCAGTTATTACAGGCTTGCATGCGATAATTTCTCTCAGCTCCAATCCTTTGGATAAGCCCTGACTCACTTCAGTGTGGCGTCGCGGATCGCGGTGTCAATCTCAGGAAGTTGTTTTTTTCTCCATGGTATCCTCAGCTCGACTCAGCATTCCCTACAATATGGATCTTTAATCTCGCTTTTCTAAATATACAATGTATTTTTCTACACATATTGATCCTCGTTGCATTGGCGTCTATCTATTTCTTCAACAACGAGCGCCCGGTCATTTCTAGTGGAAATTATTGATCAGAGACAGTACACCTAATTGCATGCAAGTCCTACCTTCAGGCTGCGGTAGGCCCATGATCGCCAATACAGTTGGTGCAACATCGGCGAGTGCGCCCCCTTCTTCACTTTCTTCTTCAACACTCACGAACTCGAGGCCCTGGGCAGTCATGATGAAAGGCACCTTGTTGGTAGTGTGTGCGGTATGAGGGGCGCCCGTTTCCAAGTTAATCATTTGCTCCGCATTGCCGTGGTCAGCGGTGACCAGCAAGACGTATCCAGCCTCAACGCATGCGTCATATACTGTTCCGACCGCCTTATCGGTAGCAGTGATCGCCTCTACTGCGGCCTCGTATACGCCCGTGTGGCCGACCATGTCGGGCGGGGCGAAGTTGCACATGACGAACTCGTGCTTCTTGCTCTTGACCACCTCGGCGACCTTATCGGCAACACCTTGGGCGCTCATCTCTGGCTGCTTGTCGTATGTAGCAACCTTGGGAGACGCGATCATGTGGCGCTCCTCCGCGGGGAACTGCTTCTCGACACCACCGTTGAAGAAGAACGTGACATGGGCGTACTTTTCTGTCTCTGCTATATGAGCCTGTGATACACCTTGTTTGGAGAGCCACTCGGCCAAGACGTTGGTCATGGCTTGTGGGGGAAAGGCTATCGCGAATGGGAACTCAGCGTTGTAGCGGGACATGGTTGTGATGTGCTACACAATGTGATCGCTTCAGGACAACTCAGTTCGGGTAAGGTAGGAACTTACCAGGTCTTTAGGGATATCTATATCGATAGGCTTGTCTGGGAGCCCGATGACAGTGGCAAGCTCACGCATCCGATCTGAGCGGTAGTTGAAGAAAAATAGGGTGTCGTCGTCCTTAATGCGTCCTTCATCCCCATTGACAATGATGGGCTTCAGGAATTCGTCGGTCTCATCCTTGCTGTACCTCTCCTCTATCTTTTCAAGGACATCTTTACATTCCTCGCCCTCGCCGCGGACGAGGCCATCGACGGCAATCTTGATGCGCTCCCAGCGCTTATCGCGGTCCATGGCGTAGTATCTGCCAACAACAGTAGCAAGCGTACCATATTCAATTTCTTTCATGAAGTCCAGTAACTCTTTTGCGTAGCCTTTAGCTGAGCGGGGAGCAGTGTCACGACCATCGCCGAAAAAGTGGACGTAAGTGTGTGGGACGCCAACTTCCTTTGCGGTCTCCAAGAGGGCCTTGAGATGTCTGATGTGAGAATGCACACCACCATCAGAAACCTACGGGGATGAAATTGAGGAAATGGCATATACTCCCACAATCATGTACTGACCAGACCGAGGAGATGAAGACGGCCATTTCCGTCCTTGGCGCGTTTCATGCTGGCAAGAATCATCTCATTTTTGTGGAACTGGCGCTTTGCGATGGAAACGTCTATCTTAACGATATCTTGCCACACAATACGGCCTGCTCCGATATTGAGATGTCTATGAGTCTGAATTGAGTGATCCGGCGTATCGGAAATGTACTTGGTGTTGTACACACCCGACTTCGGAGTTGCCCATAAGCCCATCGTTCAATCCGACTGCGTTGCCGTGCGCAAAGAGGGTACGAGAGGAATGCTTTTCAGCAATGGTATCCATGTTGGTGGTATCTGCTGCGTCGATGGCATCACCTTTCATTCCCTTCTCTGGAGCAATTCCCCATCCATCGTGAACGCTGTAGCGGTTATCGTCAGTGAAGCGAAGCCCTAAAAACCAGCTACACTACTCACATCAAACAGACCTTATTCTTGACCTCGGGCATGGTGACTAGTAGAAGGGGGGAAGTCTATGGCGTCGGCTGTTACCAGTAGCGAAGTTCTTATACGATGCACGTAGTACTTGCAGTGCAGGGAACAGAGACTAGTCCGAAGAAGCTACCGACAACTGCAGCCCTGGCGATAAAGCGATCTTTGTGCAGGGAGTGGGGTGATGCGAAACTGCTAGTCGCGATAATCTTATCCCCGTATACTAATGGTGTCAGACCAGGATTATGTAATCCCATTAATTGAATTCGATCATCGCAGAAGTCTCCTATTTGTACAGCTGCAGACGGTGCTCAAAAGGTTGAGTGTGTAGAAATCTCAGGCTATGTACATGTACTCATTACCAATCGCACCTGTAAAGCCCAACCTTAGTGTTGAAGCTTCTGAAGTCAGGCGCAGCCGAACCGTTGAGGTTCAAGCGGCGCAACCCTTGACGTCACCGTCGAGTTTAGTTTGAAGTCTAATAATGGTATACCGTTCCATTTCTGCAAAGCACGGAAAAATTACACCAGCGCTACCATAAAGTACGAGTCGAGCCGTTGAAAGATCTCACTGGCTCTCTCTACTAATGACTGAGATATACATTCGTTCTTCAAGTTTATAGTCCCTTCTCTCGTCGTGACTGCTCTGCCTCAACTCGCTTGACTTACTGTGGCATCGAGCCTCTATAGTACATCGGGAAATCTCCTGCGGAATAAACAGTTTCATGTGGCCTTCCAGCAATATCTCCGCTTTCGTGCTGTGCCCATAGATTGGTATGACCATGCGTAACAGTGGCGCTTTGCATCTGGAATAGCCCTTCACACTCTGGTGATGTGAACATGTTTATGGTCGGCAGTACTGAAGCAGCAAGCACATGATGGCGTGCCACATCTGAGCGCGTAATGTCTGCCATCTTGGTAGTATCATGTGACCACCACTCCATACAGAGCAGAGGGTCCTCATCTGAATGGAGTGGATATCAGTTTAGTCAGTCACTGGTAAGTCTACCCATACCTGATGCTGGTCGAAGGTGGTCATCCCTATCAAATTCTCCAGTATTGTTCCAAGCCTCGATGATTGCCTGGAGCAACAATTTATTCTCATCTGCCAAGCGTCTAAGCTCGCTGGAAGCTGAAATGCGGTGCTACTGAGATCATGAAAGGGGGCGGTAAAGGCACGGACATACCTCTCCTCAAGGTGTCCTGTTTCGATCTGGGATCCTTGGATACCTCCTTAAGGGCCTGACGCAGTTGCAAAAAACCTTGCCCTTCTTTCTTCCTGTAGCGCCGTTGGGCAGCACATTTGTTCAGCTTCGCGGACTGTGAACTCTGTGCGGACTGCGAATTATGCGTGATCTGAGTGATGTCCATATGGGCGAGAGGAGAAGGGAACCCTGGCCTAATGGAGGAGATGAAGTTTCCCGGGGTGATCGACTGAGGTTCTGTGGGCGCAGGGCAGGCATGTTTTATACCATCATCGCATCCATCCACGTTGATTAATTCGCAACTTTAGGATTTCACGATAAGTAAAACAATAACTCACAGTGCACTAGTCATTATGCTAACGAGATTCGGCCGACGTGAGATTGATATCATACACAGTGCCCCTGCAGCACACTTACATCGGAACTGTTGGGTCCTTTGGAACCTTGATCCTCCAAATCGGGTCCTTGTATCTTCATCCGCCATCGACGGATCAATATTAATTCGGGTGCTGTGTTTGACACTTCGTGGCGAGTCGGGACACCACTGTGTAGGTTTCGCTGGACTTCCACATTAAGCTGCGATGTAGATAGCTTGGTAGTCAGTCTGACCTCAGTCTGACCCTATTGCGTCGGCCTCAGCCAGGACAACCCTGTAGACTTGGTGGCCGATTATGCTTGACTCCCGACGTTGTCTTATCAACCAGGCGGGGCATACATAGCCTCGGTTGTCTGCGCTCCGACGATGTGTACAGGATGTCTTATCGGAAATCGCCGACTGCTGTGGTTAGCGGGACCGAACGGATGGCTCTGACTCGGAAAGACGCTCGTTCAATTGTCGGATAAGACTAGTGGAGCATAAGTATCATGAGGATTTCTTAACAAACTATCTAGGAACAAATCCTCGACTTCAAGCTGCAGAATGAGTGCACATACGAGTGCACACCACGAGCCACTCAATTCTTCAAGGCCTTGAGTCTGGCGGCACAACGAAAGCGTGACGCAGCGTTTTGACATCAGACGCCTAGTACAGCACTTCACCGGGTTAACATCGCATATTCCACTGATAAGTTCTCCCATTACTCGGGTCGCACATTATTTCGGCTTTGACATGACCCACCCAGGCTGCATTAACGTTCATCATATTGCGATATTGACATAAAGCACCTCGAAACCTTATTGCTTGGTATACCCTATGATCCGAGCGCTCAACTAGCAATGAATCGATAACTATGTCCTCGGTCATACCATCGCGACGATGATAATGCACTTGTTGCTCGCGGGGGGAGCAATGACACACGTATCTTATTACCCGTCTTGCAATGACCGAGGTCTGATGGTTTGAATGCGACTTCATCGAGGAAAGAAAAACACTTTCATCTGGCAGTGCTTTGCCTATCAACCCTGTGACCAGTGCGGCCATCACTCCCGCATGGAAAACGCGTCATAGGTGTCGCCATCCAGGCTGTGTGTATAATCGTGAAGGTCACAGCTTATTTTTACGTTCGCGGCGCCCTGTGGCAAGATTTTAAACTTCCAAGTTTCATTTCATTTCGTACCAATAATGACCTTAGCTGTGCGTGACGCCCCTGGGCCGAGAAGGTACAGGTGATATCTCTGGTACCCGCAGTCTTCTTCTGGTGCTGGTACGTAAATCCTTATACTCTGTCATCTACGACTATATACCCTTTTCGTCAGGCTCCACCTCCGTACCAAGATGTATATCCAGAAGTCGCCCCCTGGTCACCAGGATATTCTGACTGAGCTGCTAAATAAAACTGTAACAACTCAAGGTCCTCATCGAGCAAAAAGACATCCTGTGCTGCACGAGCTTACTCAGTCAAGAGCACACATGGCTGATGAGTTATCTTACCTTCTGTCTGGGGGACATCGGTGCCCGCTACGTTCACCCTGAGTTGTTGTTGCAGGTTAACTTGCTCTTCTCCTAGGCGCCGAAGACACTCAGCCGCTTTTTCTCGTCAGCTTTGCCCTTTTGAATAGGAGAACCTCGAAGGAGTATCCACCTTTTCTCAGGATATCGCATCGAGAACGAGGATTAGTGGGCCCGACTTCCTTCAGGGCTGCCAGGAGATTGCGAAAGGCAAGTCGCTCCCTCTCGCGATACTCTCGCTGCTGCTCGGCCTTGTTCTGCGTTTCACGGTGAGGACCATGTAACGGTGTTCTTTGGATATCCATGGGCGTCTTGAGGTCTAGCCCTCGAGGGTGTTAGTTCTGAACACAACACACACCCCTCCCACTAGCTTTATATCTTCCCCCTCTGGATTGAGCACCGGAAGGCGCGCAAATAGAATAATCCCCCTTTCCCTCATCGACGCGATGAATTCATACTATGAAACTGTTCTGATATGACTTTTCATGTCTGGAATTTGAAATATCACAGACGTAAAATTGTTCTCCACTAGGAATCAGATAGTTATCCGGGCTTAGTGTTGCTGTGGCTCGCCTCATAACCACGAGCCGTTGGACCGTCATCAGGCAACAAATTTCCGAGACATATTCTAGTGAGGGCGCGCTCCAAGCCTCGTAAAACGCAAACGGCTCGAGTGATTTAGCCGAGCTGCGGCAACACTCCCTATCCGCAGGAAATTAGCGCTTTACAGTACTAAGGCGTCTGCGGTGCTCCACTACATGCCTTCCGCTGCCAATCATGCTAGCCAATCTCGAAACAGTGGTGCCAACTCATTTTTTGCGGACAATAGTAAAAGCCTTCTCAAAACACGCGCCATAATCATGATAAGTGTCATTATTCTTCATCTGTGCTAGCCAGTGATCCATGAGGCAAACACATTAACCCGAGGATCAGCACCCCTCATGTCCGGGTCGAACGTTGAAGCTCATCATTTGAAGTTCATCATTTGTCACTTTGAACGGCGAAGACTAATACGGGAAGGTCGAGGCGGGATTACGCTATAGTGGATATCGGCTTTGGTGAGTAAATATTACAGGCTGGGAATTAGTACTCAATGGACTCCCATCATGATATAACCTACATCGGATTCGGTGGCACTATCTACGTCCATCTGATGTGTACGCTGCTCGATAACTCCATTTAGAGAGGCCTTGGAAAATTAATGAAGAAATTTCGAACGTTCGAGCATGAAAAATATCTTACTATCCGCTGGTTTCCCACCAGATCTGAAAATTCTGCCACACGTCGCTCAGGAGGCATGTCGAGAACCTCTTGCAATGATCTCTGATACAGTATCACGAATGACGCGAAAGGGTTCATGCACTCCACAGCCGCGAGATCCGCTTCGTCCTGAAAGAGAAATAAAATGCACTGTACACCCTGATGCGACCAAAAATAACTGGTGTGAGCGGACACACCTCGTGTTCGTCAACCTGTAACCACCCCCGATCACCCCAAAGTGCATGCCGACCTTCCCTGAGAGCCCACTCATCAGCCAAGTCACCCAAAATCCTCACAAATAGGGCTGCCTCGGCGACATCATTGGGAAATGCCCAATGGATCTCACACGTTGCATTCTTTGTCCCAAAACCATCAGCAATGCCCAACAACCGACGGAGCTTCTTAACAGCTTTGAGGATGGGCGGTGAAAACGCGTAAGGTGTTAGTTTGGTGCTGTTAGTACTATCCCTATTTCTGTCGTCCGCTGTTAATGCGTCTGCGCTCGGAAATGCTTCAAGAATAACCAGAATATGCGTGTATCGCCAGGACGCCTGCGAAATACGATCGGTGAGCCCTTCAACTTCGCAAGGAAGCGCCAGCAGTGGCGCAAAAAGCACAGCCGCATCTGGATCCATTACGATGTCCACACCACTCAACGCATACCTCTCCACGAGATGAACCTGGCACTCCGGGGCTCGCAAGGCTCGGAGGAGAGCGCGCTTCTGGATGAGAGCCATACTTGCGAGATAGTAGTGGTTTGTGGTCGGCGGGTCCCAGGCATCGGGGAGACGGATGGTGTGGACGTCGAGGATCTCTGGAGGTGCACCACGGGGTGGCGAGGCGCTACTGGACTGCGGCCGAGAGGTAATGGCTGTGGGAATTACTGGAGGTGGAGGATTGTGCGTTACAGGCCTATTGCGCAGTGCCAAATGATCGTCTAAAAACCCTCGTATTACGATGGTGGTAGTTCTGGGGTCGTCCAATCGATTGCGTTTGGATGCCGGAGCAGTACTAGGATCCACCTCTGGCACAAAGTACTGTAGGAACGAAGACACGTTTTCCGGGGTATCATTATGCGATATGCCTTGAATTTTGCACGGCCATCCACCATTATCCGGTGGTAACATACAAATTCGTTCCACGTCGCCATCTGGGGAGGCCACGTCCGGCTCAATCGGATCTCTTGATGCTTGCCCAGATTGGGAGCGGAATGAAAGTGGGAAGAAACTATTTGGGTCTTGGCCGTGTCCTCGAAGAGTACGGAGCCTGGTTGGGAATGCACTTGCGCCGTGCTGATTGTGCGTCGATAAAGGGAGAGACGGGAATAACTCTTGTTCCCCATCCTGAAGTTGATCGCAAATATAGTGGAACTTGTCTTCCTCGGAGTCGTCGATGTCCTCGGGCGGGCGGTTAGCTTCCAGGTATCTGGGGTAACCAGCAACTTGATCTCGGTAGGATGGACCGTTATCATGGAGGATCAGTAGTTCAACGCCAGAATCATTGAACACAACACGTTGGCCCTGGAACGCAGCTCCAGAAATGTCGTGAACAAAACGATCGGAGTGGTCGGAGACACCAGGAACCACATCCAGAACGCCACAATTATGGAAGACCGGGCCAGGGGGAACATCACCACAGGTAAGCCTTTGTTCATCGCCGCGGGAAAACAGATGTGGCAGGTTCGAATCACCGAAGTCAGAACATAAATGTCGATCGTCACGCAAATTCTGGTCCATGATGAACAAGGCACAAGCATGAATTAAATGTACCCACAGCCGGTTGAACAGCAGATTGATCATTTTCATCCAGAAGCTGACTATTTTCATTGACAGGGTGACAATGCCCCTCCGTGACAAGCGAAGCTTCATTTTGCTGTTCCTGACGATCTTCGCTGTCCCCAACGCGATGTTCTTGCAAATCCTTAAATTCAGAAAGGCCTGCAAGAAGCCTTCGTTCTCTCTTCGTCAGCACAAGTTCAAAGCCCTCATATTCCGGGGATGGCTTATTAAGACGTGAAGGTGATAAGCCGAAGGCCCCTGTGCCACGTCTGTCATCGTAATTCTTCGATCCTGTAACCGTGACAGAATGATAGGAGACAGTCCCAAGATCTTTGAGCAGTCCACGGATCTTCGCTTCGCTTGCTTTGTCAGTATAACCCTCCTTCTCGAGGTATACCAGAGCGGGTCCTTCAACAAGAGTGACGCTTTCGTCGGTTGGGATCGGAGGCGAGAACTTGAAGGGCCTGAGTGCGTCAACATATGAAAGCAATTATAAGACAACCAGAAAGTGCCGGTATATGACTGGACTGGACCGTACATTGAACTGTTCAAGATTAAAACACGTACCTCCAGGACAATTCGAGATTGAGTGGCTTGATGCCTTTTACAATTTGTAGCATAGTGTGCCGCGGAAGTTCTGCGTTCACGGATAGTTTTCCGGCGGTTCCACATAGGAGGGTTCTCATGCTCGGAGGCTGGAGAGATGTGCCCCGGTGCACACTGGGTGGGGGAAGGTGTGGCACTGTCAGGTGAAGCTGATGTAAGAAAATCACCGAGGCAAAGCATTGAGAAAGGAAAAAATGCGAACATAGAAGATATTCGAAGCCAACCAAAAAAACGGAGACGCACGAACCATCCATCAATGCAACATCCTTCTCATCCAGCCTCTCCTCCAACACACATCCTTCAATATTCTCCTCCTGCACCTCGTGATACACCTGCCTGAGTGCCATGTTGAGACCCCGTTCCATATCCATCTCAAAGTCTTCTGAGCCTGGGCCGCAGTCTCTTTTGTCCCTTTTTGCGTTGGTGGTCAGGAACGAACCAGCACAAACAGAAGGCGGCTGTCCAAGCATCGAGTCGTCTGCATTAAAGCTCTTCTCATCCTCTGCGTTGGTGAAAGATAGGAAGAGTGCATGTTTGTGTTTTTGTTTTACGGGGATTGTACAGTCGACTTCCTTTGCCTTCGTAGAAGCCACAGGTTTCAGGTGCTCTATAATCGACGTCAAGCTGAAAAGAGCAGGTGAGTATATGCGTAAATACAGACTGCGATACACACTTCTCGAGTCTCCTTGGCCCAAGTGTGGACGGGAGTGCGTGTCCGGGTTTGTGAATACGGGGGATCTCCACATCGTCTACCGGCCCGTTACGAAAGGTTAGAAAAGAAAAAATATGATGCGAAATGGATCTAAGGGAAAAGGCCTCGAATAGGTGAATATATGCGTACCCATTCTAGCGTTGAAAAGACTTGTAGCAGGTGAACCAGGTGCAGTTGGCGAATCCTCCCATAGCTCGTCGATCTCCGTATCTTGCGAGGAGAGGGGCGATGCAGAAGGAGGAGAAGAGATGGGGAGTGTCGCTACGCATTCAGAATTTATTTTCAATCCAACATGCTAAATGGATAAAGGGACATGATACACATACCCCATCCATCGACAATCGTCATGTTCACCCTGTCCATATCGTCCTCTAGCTCTTCCGGTACTGGTGCGGGGACATCACCCACCCTATCCACGATATCCCTTGCATTCCCCATACTGGTCCTGAACGAACCAGAATTCACTTTAGACCGAGCGAAGAGAGGCGGCGAGAATTGACGCGGGACCTGATGTAGCGGGGAATCAGCACGTAGGAAGGAAGTAACATGCACATTGGTCTCAGTCGATTGCGCAGGTAGATTTGCCAATTTGAATCGCGAGAGAACGTAACCCCGAGTAGCGGCGTCCATTGTAGGACGAAGATTCCTGTCCCATTTTGTCAGTGGAATCTGACAGAGGATAGGATAATATGGCGCACAAGACCTCCTCGATAGGTGCATCGAATTCCATGACTTGTTCCGCAGCGACGGGTTTAATGCCAATGTGTTCAAACAGGGCAAGCTGAATGCGAGGGAGAGATGCGCGGAGAGCACTGGAGCCAGGTTTTGGTGTTTGTTGTCGCGCACGGTTGCTAAGGATGGGTGTCATAGGTCTGTATATCTCTGCGAGACGTATATCTACAGCAAGTTGATGGTCTCAGGGTATCATCAGTGAAAAAAGGGAACGCGACGGACACGTATGGTCGTTTTCCTGCCAGCATGTGTCACTGCACAGTTCCCTATCTCCGCCCACAATTGCCTTAAGCGTTGTCTTGAGCTTGTGTACGGTGTCCGAGTCTGTGGTCCAGCGCTCTTCAAAGGGCTCTAGGGAGTCCAAGGACTCGGCGAGAATGTCGAATGGATCTGGAGGTAGTACGAGTGCGCGGGGATCGGCTATGGAAATGAAGTCGAGGGATTCTGTGAAGATCTTATGATTGCTAAGGACCTACACAAGATATTTGTTCTAATAAAATGAACTGACCTGCTCGAGTTTAGACTCGGTGTATGCAACATGGTCTTTGATAATGTATTTCCTGGCGTATGGAAGGAAGGTCTGGCGAATGTGGTTGCGGACTGTGAGCTCATATTCGGGTGATATTTCGGATGAATCCATGACCTACGTAGCCCGAGCCAGTCCAAGTGATAATCCTCAGTCAGTACTTACGTACACTTAGTTTGGTAAATTATGTAAGCGCTGCTACGCGTCGATCCCTGGAGGCTGGAACCTTGAAACTTGAAACTTGGTCGAAAGCCGTTCCACAAAAAAATGGTTAGATATCAATATCACCCCGTGGGCATCCTGATCCTTTCCCTTGAATGAGAATAATATAATGCACCCAGGCTTGAACGTTTCCGACGGAGGCCTCAGGTTGGAGCCCTTCGAATATTGGCAGACGTTGACAGATGCTGACGGTTTCCCGATGATGCGTGTCAGTGGAAGCAAATGGCAGGTGATCCCATGGCTAAACGTCGGTCCGGGTAGTCCCACGCAGAGTACACTATTCGTTTGCCGGTGCGGTCCCTGTCTGATTCATTCTTGTAGTGACTGACCCATACCCGGGCCAAGGGTCCCCCACTTTATCATCAGTGCAATTATCAATAGGGACCCCTTCTACACACTCTCACAAAGCTGTCAATACTGCCCCACTTTGGTCCGTTTCTCGGGTGCTAGCGCGCATGGAAACTGTCCCACATCCACATACAGGATGCCAGTTATCGATCTTCTGATTGGTCATGTATGATGTCGTTCAATATCTTGACGCGACCGGCAGGTCATGTGCATAGGTGGTGACTTTAGTTCACGGGAAAGTGTGCATTCTATGTATGCGCCAGCTAAGCACTTTTCCTTGTAGGACAAGCCTACCGAGCGTCGTTCCACAACGATCCCGACATCGAACATCTCTCGTAATAAAGATACTAGATGTGACTCAGTTCTGTTTATGCAGCCTTTAGTCCTGCATTTATTGACAATTCCCTCTGAAGATAAAACACTCTTGACTCGCACGAAGCGGACAATTGCTTGCTTTCGTAAACGCGTCGCCTTCGATACTTCCTTGCTAAACAAGTCAGATGAGATCCAGTGCCAGATATGTGAGTCATGTGTTGGTGATAATGGGAATTTACATCACAAATGCACGTTTGCATTCACTTCTATTCTTTGACGCTGCTGAGATGTTCCCCAGGACCCCGATAATTACTAACCTCCACTGTGCTAGTATACTATATTTGCATCTTGCTCGCGAATTTAAAGTCGGAATGACTGAGTGGAGTGGAGAGCATTGTTTCTCCTCTCACAGTCGTAACAATGACGGACTCAAATGAGGTCAAGTTTGAAGCTCTCTTAGGCATCATCACCTCCTCTGCACGTGAAGCACTCGCCGAATACAAGAAAACTGGACATGGAATCCCTGGTGCTGACTCACCCAACTTCCACCCACTGGACCTGGCGACGGATACGGTCGCACTCAAGAAGGCAATCAGGCTGCTCGAAGGCGCATACCATCAATTGAGCGCGATGTTGGCTCCTCCCCAGCACACAGCTTATAATGTAATACACAACCATAATAATCTCTGCTCTGTTGCTAAATTTTCTTCAGTTCATTCATAATTTCAATTGGGCATGCGCAGACGTCGCCGTGCGAGCAGGCATTGCAGATGTCCTTGACAAGCACCCAGGAGGACTTAGCGTGGATAAGCTGGCCGACGCAGTCAACCTCGACGAGAGCAACACTGCACGCATCTTACGAGCTTTAGCACTTATGGGTTGCTTTAAGGAAGGTAATAGGAACGATATTTATTAAGGATTTCCTCTGAAACCATCACATGCAATTTTAAACAGTCGAGCAAGATGTTTTCGCAAACACCCGAGTATCCCTCACACTCAAGTCAAGAAGTAACTTTGGGTGTATGGCACAAATTGCCCATGATTTTTCGAAATACGCTACAGTTCTATATGAGACTATGACTGACCCGGAATTCGCAAGTTCACGCGAGGTTGACAAAGCACCTCGGGGATTTGCCCTCAGGAAGGACGGCAGAACGGACAGCTATTGGGAAGCAATCAAGAATGACGTGAGTTTGCACTATCACACTGCACTTCACTAACTCAATATTTCATAGGCTGAATGGCGCGACGTACGTGCTGAGTCGCCGATTCGAGAATGATGGCTCACGGAATCATATGCACAGGTATTTCACAAAGGCATGTTTGGCCTTCAAGAGATTTTTGGCGCTCCTGCAGTGCTGCATCGTAAGTCGTCACCGTTTTCTTTAAATATCATAGATTTCATGCGAAGTAATTTTAAGAATACCCTTGGCACAATGTATCCTCTGTGGTGGACATAGGATGTGGCGTCGGAGCAATTTCCATGCCGCTGGCGAAAATGTTCCCTCACCTCTCAATAACCAATCAAGATCTCCCTGAAATTATTAGGGAGGCACAGATTGTGAGCTTATACATCCAATCCACATAGTTATTCCAAATTTATTCATATTTGCAGAGATGGGAGAAGAATGCTACTGAAGCATTGCTCGGCGGGCGCGTAGAGTTCCTGGCCTTCAATTTTCTTGAGGAAGTACCTATCGCTGGGAAGGATGTCTACTATGTAAGAACCAGAGCCTCTGTCCGTCCATTTCCTGTGACTTGATCATATCATGAAGTTGCGGATGATTATTCATGACTGGCCGGACGCGGAGGCAACGACGATTCTCCGAAACATTCGCAAGGTAATGGGACCAAATAGTCGCGTGTTAATTCGTGAGTCAACCTCAGTTCCACACTGCGTCACTACAAGCCAATGCCTTGCGCTAGATGAATCTGTGCTTTTCCACACTGTCCAAGAGCCTGGCGTACAAATCGATGGGTTAAGCATCGTGAGTCTTTGAGTTCAGTGTGGCGTATACTATGTCTGAATTGATGATCATAAGGCCCCTAAACCCATGTTACCAAACTTTGGGGCAGGGACCCACAGGGCATACCATCAAGACCTGGGAATGTGGTGTCTTTTCAATGCCAAGGAGCGAACCTTGGACGAGTTCAAGACTCTTGGGCAAGTTCCTTCTACACCTTCATGTATTACTAGTGACGATTGACGGGTAATAATTACAGGAGCACTGCCGATCTTGCACTCACACAGGTTTATGATCTTGTAGAGACGATGGTTATGGAGTTCAGAATTGCTCATAACTGAAGACAAGAATGAATATCTTATTGTACAACCTAGCTTTCCGAATCGATATAGTTGTTTTTCCTTATCCAGGCCGGAGCCGTCAACGCTTCCAAGCACCTGAGGTCACCAGCAGCCAGAATCATCAAACACAATACCTAACCCTTAGTGCAGCGCCAAAAATGTCGTCACCAACCTGCGGAAAGGCCTGTGAGAAGCTTCGTTCTCTCTTCATCGGCACCAGTTCGAAGCCCTCGTCTTCAGGGATGGATTATTAACGCGTGGAGGTGAAAGGCTGATGTTTGCTATGTTGCCGCATCTGTTATCGAAGTCCTTCGGTTCTAGAAGGGCTTCTAATACCTCAGTAGAATGACAACAATCAACAGATCTTTCCTTCGCTTGTTTTGTTGGTATACTCTACTTGTCGAGGTCGTCCAATGAGCATCCTTCGACAAAAGTTTACTGCGCGGTACGTTTGATGTGGAAGACGTACCTCTAGGATAATTCGGGATCGAACGGCTTGGTGTCCCAAGTTGAGCCGACGGACTATAGTGTAGCGTGGCACGGAAGGTTTGTGTTCGTGAACTTCCTGACTGTCTTCCTCTTGCTTCCACGTATGCATCATCGAGCACAACTTCGATCCAGTTGGGATCCACTCGACGCTGAGCTCACACGAAATTCCTCTCCTTGCGGTGAAGGTTCTCTGACGCGATCACTTCGCATCCTACTGTTGCGCGCTAGTGTCTCAGCGAAACTGCTCATCTTACCATCTGACATTTGTCGGTTGCTATGCGGATTAAAAACGTTTGTATCTTTTCCACCAGCTCCGGCAGGAGGGCCGGGATTCATAGGTTCAGTCACGATAGGATATAATAACGAGTTTATCGTCGA
>MU837232.1:68017-89204 GCA_029603245.1 Rhizopogon salebrosus TDB-379
GTCTAGTAGTATGATTCCTTGTTAGGGCAGCAAGTCATTTCGAGGAGGTCCCGGGTTCAATTCCCGGCCAGGCCCTTTTTTTTGGTTTTGTTTGCTAGGATCTGGAAACATCAAAGCGAGGTTTGCACCAGCCTACAGTTTCCGTGTATCAGCCTGAGAGGTTGAGGTGCTTGTATTGGTCTAGCCCTGCTTGTGCATCCCAAGTTATACAGTATGGTAATCCGCAGCTTCTTCGGTGTCTATAGACTATATATCCTCGGGTCCGCCTACCCGGGTAGTACACTGCTATCGACATGTTACTGCAGAGCAAGGAAGAACCATACAATCCACAGCTACCGGCCGCAGTGCACATCCAAGATGTAGTACAGGCTGGTCTGAGCACGGTGCACGAACAGCGGGCACTGTCACCGTATATCCCAGATGAGAACCCCCCGCCGTACAGCAATTCGAACAATCTATTGGGCATATCAGGTGCTTTGGTACCTGGTGGTGGGCTAGCTAATGCAACCACAGTGAAGACCATTCAACTGGAAAAGCACCTTGACACAATATCTGGCAAGTAGTATTACTTCGGATCCTGCCCCGCGTTTGAGCCCAAGTTTGACCCATGCAGGCACGTACATCATCGACCCCGATGTACCGGGAGATGACCCATCCACCGTGCAAAGTTTAATAACTAGGAACAGTGTCCTCGGGATAAGAAAAGCATCAGAATCTCTGTCCGCACCGCATGCTATTTTTCGCAGTCGATTCGGATCTATCAGGCTGACTTTGGCCACCAAAGGGTCGTCAGAACGTTGTCATCGGACAATAGTTGACGTTTCGACCCGCCATGGGGATATAGCCATTGACTTCGTAAGTGTTTTTACAACTTGAGATCCGTAAGGTCGGGGCTCATGTTTCTCGAAACAGGCCTCTGTTCATCCTGGGAAACATATCACGCTGAAAGTAACTTCTAGGAGAGGTGTGTTAGCTTTGGTAATACATACTAGTCACCCTAGGCCCGTCGGCCTCGGAATACCGGGCAAAAATCGCAAATTCTGTTTCTCCGCGCCGAGATCTATCTCTTCTATGTTATCCAAAATCCAATCGACTCGATGCTCAGCTCCTATTCTGTGTCATAGCTATTTGTGACACCTTCTGACAAACTGTTTGCATTTTACCAGGCAAGATCATAGTCCTGCTTCCCCGAACTTTTTGTGGGGATGTACAGATACGCAGCGGCAAGGTCGGTGGTTATGACATCCTTCCAGGATTGTCTAGCAGCATCCGCAGTATGAAGGGGAGGAGCGGGAAAGCATCGTTACGCGTTGGCGACAGTCCCCCGACATCTGAAGCAAATTCACTGGCAATGGACAACTGTCGACTGTCCTCGCGGCATGGAAAGATTATATTGGGCTTGAGTGGGGAGGACAGCATGCCAACGCAACAACGTCAGAATGGCATTCGGGCGAAAATAGGTGCTTTTTTCCGCGGCATTGGTACGGGAAGTTCTCTACAGGATCTCGCACGACTTCATTTGACATCACGACCAGGTTCTTGACATTGTGTAGATACACACGAAGTAGCGCCCAATCCACACTTCTATTTCCAAATGAACGTGAGCTACCGCACGCGTAGACTTACCTAACCCCGATAGTAACGGAGTGTACGGATCGTAGCCTGTTCCACTTTCGAGATGTCAAGCGCCGAATTGTTGATAAACACAGTCATGTTACCAGGGCCCCATTTAGGGATTCCCCACTTTTCGCTACCACTTTATCGTTGCCTCCCTGATGTCCCTAAACACCTCCGATCGCCATTCTGGCGGGTGCCTTTCTCTGGGACGCTTGTTCAAGTTTAAACCTGAACGCACACCTAAGAGTTCCTCAAAGCAAGCAAACCTATCCCGTAGACACGATCAAATGCACGAACCGTCTGATTCAGAAACGAATATTGATACCGTACGTTTTGTCACGCAAAGTTTCTGTGCAACATGCTTCTCTGTACCCCATAGACCGATCGGACATGTCGCGTATTTTATGATACATGTTGTAACTTTGCGTGCAGCAAAACCAATATTGCGACATACCAATGGGAGGCTCCCCCTGTTTATTCAGACCTGGCTTGCGGTGATTCCATTCGCGGTAAAGTCAGGAACACCATCGAAAGCGTGGTCGACGACCTCGATTCGTCCCTACGATCTCTAAGTCTTAAGATTCACAGTAAGTTCCGATGCTCCAGGCTTGCTCTCTCATCTGATCATAAGATACACCAGACCACCCAGAATTGATGTTCGAAGAAATGTACACCAGACCATCATCACTTGTGCAAATCAACTGATATACTCTTTCTAGATTTGCTCATGATATTCTCTCTGATTTCATGGAAAACCATGGATTTGTTGTAACGAGACATTATCTCGGTCTTAATACTGCTTTCAAGGCGGAATACACCCATGGGAAGGGAGGCAGAACCATTGGAATTAACTCCGAGATGGATGCATTGCCTGTGATCGGGCATGCTTGTGGCCACAACCTCATTGCAATCAGCGGTGTGGGTATGGCAATAGCAATAAAATCCGCTCTGGAAACACACAACGTTTCCGGTAAAGTCGTTCTCTTAGGAACGCCAGGTACTGCGTTCGATCCGAAGACAATTTCATGAGTGACTCATTTCTCTCCGTCAGCTGAAGAAGCCGGTGGAGGAAAGATCATTCTTCTTGACCGAGGAGCGTACAAGGGGATGGATGCTTGCTTAATGTCGGTGTACTGCCCGGATGAATATATTCAGCACATCACTGACACACGTGCATGGCTAATTCAGGTGCCATCCTTCCCCTGGACCCGAGTGTTCTTCATCTCTACCCTCTTCACTGGCAATGCAATCTCTAGATGCTGAATTCTTCGGGCATTCGTGAGTTCTGTGAATCATATCTGGGCATGTATTAATCCAAAAAGCGCTCATGCTGGAGATGCTCCGTGGGAAGGCACCAACGCCCTAGATGCTGCATTCTTAGCATATTCCAGTGTCTCCGTGCTACGACAGCAGATTAAGCCCGACCACAGGGTACATGGCGTCATCCAAGGTGGCGCACAAAGGTCCGCAAATGGTACAGTCTGGCGACTTATGGCGATGAACGCGCTAACGCATCGAATCCTTTTGCAGTGATCCCAGACTACTCCAAGATGAAGTGGTATGTCCGAGCGCCGACGAGAGACCAGTTGGCGAGACTGGTAGAACGGGTGTGCGCCTGCTTTGAGTTAGCCATTATTATGATGTTCGCGCGGTCGACGGCACCTGATATGTTTTGCAGGGGTGCCGCGTTGGCGACTTCCTGCCATTTCAAAGTCACGAAAAGCGCGCCGTATTACGATTTACGGCAGAATAGCGTCCTTGGTAAGCCGTCTACGTACATGCTTACGATTAATTTGACGCTTGCCTCCAGCGGGCGTGTTCTCTCACGCAATCTGTGAGCAGCCTGGGGGGACCGTCGGGTTATACCCCTCAGGGGCGTCCACGGATTTTGTATGTCGAACCTTTCTAGCACACTTCCAGGGACACTGACGAACAACGTTTTCTTCCTAGGGTAATGTCTCTTACGGCAAGTTTATCTTCTGAAGCCCCGCGATAAGTTCGTACTGAGGTATTTTAGTCTTGCCCTCTTTACATCCAGCTTTTGGTACGTTTATGTCGTCGCAACCATCTCTATTTTTAATCTGACAGTCTTGGATCCATCCAAGCCATCCCTACGCAACCTAATGGAGGAAACCATTCCCCAGCATTTGCTGATTCTGCGAGAACCACGGAAGCCCACAAAGCATGCATGACTACTACCAAGGCTTTGGCGTGTACAGGCTTCCGTGTTCTGGAAGATGACGATTTTTCTAAGCGGGTATGTGTATTTCCTTACTATTAATTTTACCCGTTGTGTCCAACGTTGACAGGTACGAGAAGCGTTCGAGGCCAGCCTGTGATACAATCAGATGATGGGGAGTGGGGGTGTACGTTAACGGAACGGATCCAGACTCAGAGATTAACTTCCGTCTATAACAAATTGTCCTATGCAGACCCCTTTCACTAGTCATTCAAGAGAATAGCCATAAACATTATAGGCAATCACAGATCCGATTGTACCAAAACGTGCACGAAATCCACTATCATCGGGGAAGCTTCAGCTCTAAGGAGCAAAGGTTTCTCCTGCAACCTTTTCCTTCTCTCCTTGCTCCGCCTCCTTCGGCGGGGTCCCAGGCGGTGAGCTCACTTCTCCCCGGGCTTTGCCGCGTACGTGGTGGTGCTTCGCTTTGCCGGATGCTGCTTCTGCGACCATCCTGGAGTGGAGATGACAAAGTTGAGTTTAATTCACGTGGATCAATTTCTGAGCAGACGCACCGCTCCAGTTCGCGTCGCTCCTCGTCAGTCTCGTCAGGAACCGTGCTTTTGAATATGTGACCCATGATCATTAATCCCTGTTGAAGAACAAGGCAAAATCTACGTCTTGTTCAAATGAGGGCTGAATTCCCCGTGACGTACCTTGGCTCGGTTAAACAACACTTGGTCAGACACGTCTTTATCTTTGAGTACGTTATCCACGACCTGAATATAAATAGTTCAATCTTCACTGCCGCCGGCCAGCCAGTATACCCTGCGACGCACCTCCCGGAGAACCTGCACGACTTCGAAGCGTGTACCTCGCCAGGATGCTAACATAATCTAGTGCGCGTTAACGGTTTGTTAACTAGAAAAATCGCCGAAACACGAACCTTGCCTGTAACATCCTGTTCTAATGCTCGTAGTTCGTCCTCGTCAACCTCGCCCTTCGCCTGCAACCGCTCCATCTCGGTCATCAGAGACTGCACACCGAGTCTATTGTAGATATGCTGTAAATGCGTGAAAAGGACGATGTAGATAAAGGACGAACGCGCTTCCGATAACACCCCACGCGTCTTTTGCCACTGAGCCCTTCTCCTTCATTCGTGACCAGAAGCCTGCACTGCGCCAGATAAGCTGCCAAGAAGAAACAGACAACAGCGCCACTCACATTCCCAAGAACTTCTTCGACTTCATGAATGATGTCGCCTTCATCATATATACTGTCCCGATTGCATGTAGCAGCTGTCGAGTCCCCACTTAGATGGTTCAACATCATAATTCCACAAACCATACTCACCTCAACCCCGAAACTCTCGATCTTCAAATCGTCTGCTTCGATTTTAATCTTGGCTTGAAATTTCACTGTTTCCGGATCGTTCCCCTCCCCAGGTGCCTGCGCATCCACAAAGGGCCGTAGTCGCTCAATAAGCTTGACTGTGAGAGTCTTGACTCGTTCCTCCATCGAGCGTCTGCGTTCCTCCTCGATCTCCTGAAGCTTCTTCCTTTGTTCTGGCGTAAGTTTATTGCGCTTCTTCTCTTTCTCTTTGCCTTCCTTGCCGAGCGGGGACTTTCCGCCATTAGAAGTGGTCGAAGATGACAAAACAGAGTGGCGCTTGCATGTATCATCACTGGTTGTCGATGGTCCAGGTGGGTGAACGTGTGGTTCGTGCGAGAGGGCTTGTGGTGGGACGATACCCTCTTTCTCGAGCTCCGCACGGTCATCGTCTGTCATTACTGTTTGCGCCACAGACGTCATCTCCTTCATCAAAGATATCTCGCCGATCTGTGGGCCATCGTTAATATTTACGTGACAGGTGGTTAAGAGATTAAGAATAGGTGGAAGGTGTAAATGAGGGAAAGACGCACATAATCCCTGAATCTCTCTCCACCGAATACATTTGCAAAGAAACCCGCTGCATCTTCTAGCTCTGTACCTTCCTTGTTGACCTATACCACACAAACAGACATCTGAATCCCAACCATCGGATATTCTGTAAGGTCGACGCACCATACTCTTACCATTCTTGTCATACACCGTTCTCAAATTCTAATCGTACCTTAGTTTCTGCTCAAACCGTCAGACTTGACAAAAGATGCTTACGGGATCAGATAGCACCTGATATGCTTTACTACGCTTTATTAGCCCGCCGCCACCTCAGAGGGTAAGCCACAAACGTACCTTATGTCCTTGAATTTCTCTTCCGCATCCGCAGAGGAGTTCTTGTCCGGGTGGTACTACAGCAGATAAGCAACGCATTCCTGACGCGAGACTAGATTAGCGCATGCGCACTTTCATCGCTTGCTTCCTGTAAGCCTTCTTCAAATCCGTATCATTTACGTCCACGGAAACATCGAGCTATGTCGTTGGCGGTCAATGCACGCAGTAATTAGCGCATGCGCACTTTCATCGCTTGCTTCCTGTAAGCCTTCTTCAAATCCGTATCATTTACGTCCACGGAAACATCGAGCTATGTCGTTGGCGGTCAATGCACGCAGTGAAAATACGTGGCGTACTGCGCACCAGGTCATAGTACTCTGTCTCGACTGGTGCCATCTTGGGTGATTAGAATTATACGCTGAGGTTGGTGTCTCTAAAGACGTAAATCGTGTCGTCTATTGGATGGAAGCGAAAGAGATGTGGAGAACAAAAGAAAGATATTTGGGGTGGATCGAACCCAGGGAGGTGACTGTCTGTGGATGACATGTCAGTCCGCACTGCGCGTATAAGCCTAGTCTAGCACAGCCACTTGCTGTGGAGAAAAAGATGATGCAATTGAACTCGATCACAGATAGGGTAAAATTGCATCGCGTTAGACATGTATGACGAATAAAAATCGAGTGCTACAATGAGTGGAATAAAAATAGTTATGATGAGTGAATCGTCTATATCCCTCAGAACAAGGCTGGGTAACCAATGCGTAAAATAATGGTATGAAATAGGTAGCTAGAAAAGTGTGCGTGACGTCAAGTCAGATAATGATTATGAGTCCGTAACATTTTCATTGTCTAGCGCAAGCACGCTTGTAGAAAACCGCACCGATTTCCGTGGCGTTGTCGGACGCGTCCCCTCACTTCCACTGCCCGATGATGCCATTGATGCAATCTGCGGTGACGTGGGGGCAGATCGGTAGCCGAGTATCAGCTTGGACATACGAAACTTCAGGGACAGCAGTGACCGGGCGCCATCAGGTGTCGCGGCACTGGTAGATATCGTGGATGAGGAGGGAGATGCGCCAAGTGACGCAATTAATTTCGGGGGGTGACTGTTCAAAGTCGTGCTGGTACCGGCTTTCTTGAGGGAAGAGCGGGAAGGGGGAGGTGGGAGGCTATGCGTGGGGCGGTGCAGTGCAGGTGGATCGTGGGGGTGCCGTACGTGCGAAGGTGAAGAAGGTGCTGAATGAGGCTGGTGACGCGGATTGCGTAGGTGGGGTGTGTGGGAGACATGGAGACCCATCGCGATTTGCTCGATGGTAGGACGGGTAGCGAAGGATTCTCTGTATCGCGTGTGCATTCGTGGGGGAACATGAGGATCGCCTTCTTCCAAGGTAGAACACATACCGCCGCGCTGCAGAGCGTAGGGGGAATGAATGGGAATCATGTGGGGCAGATTAGAAGGTTCGCTCACTAAGGGGGCCGCATTTCTCTTTTTCGAAGGGGGAAGAAGGGTATGAGCGATGGACTTGCGCATGGAAAGGAGAAACCGCGACGCATTTCCACTCCGTCGAGGGTTCGGTGGGCGCAATGGAGGGTTATCACTCGAAGAAGATGACGCGAGCATATTCATTGTAAAACTTCTGCTGGCAAGGCGGCTTGGAGTGATGGACTGAGCAAGGCCCTGTAGGGTGCGCAGCGACTGCGAGATCTATATGAGAAGTGACGTTGGGTAACACGTGTTGTTGGGGCTCGGTTTAGGGTGGTTGCTGTACATAAGTATTATGTACGACTCCTTTGATGTGAGTCGCAGGGCCTGCGCTTCGCAATCACAGGCAGTGGGTATCCGAAACGTCACGGTCTGACATGGTCGTTCATCAACTTTACAATGTTGTTATCCATTGCATCAACTTCATATTCATCTCCAAGCAAACCACTCCCTTCATGGCGCTATAGCCAAGTGGTTACGGCGACAGATTAGAAATCTGTTCCTCTTTGAGGGCGCAGGTTCGAGTCCTGCTGGCGTCGGTGTTCATTTTTTATTTTCCTCTTTGACTGTTTGCTTCAATTCATTGTGTTTCAATGATGCAGGCATTGACCGCAGCGGGGACGCATGCAACAATATTTATGTACCAATCGCTTCTTGATCGCTACCTCTTATCTTTGATGTTGTTCCTCGGCACAGCTCATTGTACCTATGTACTCCTTTCGTATGGACGCTTGCGCACATACAATCCTGGCCCCAACGGCGGCAATCTCCATGCCATTCGATGTGCCCAGTAATATCTTTTCCCCGTCCCACATAACCCGAGCAATAAGTGCTGTCGATATCCTTATCCAGACCTTTCACGGAGGTGGAGGAAGATGCATGTTCCAGGTTCCAACCAAGACTTTCGATTGCTATGCCGGTCCTAAGTCACCGTGGGTCTATGTAGTTCCAATACCGTAGTAGCCGGTAAGTCTCGAAATGGTAGACAGACGGGTTTTGGAAACCATGCAATGTCACTCTATGTTTCGGCGCCGTAAGTACTATGCTGGGACGAAGACCATGATTCACTGATATAGCAAAAAAAAGTACATGAACGACGGTCGTTTACTCATCGGGCACCTCAATCTCCCCTGAGTTAATACCATCAATGACATCGTGTGGGGGCATGCCATCGACTGTGCAGCCAACACTCTGTGCAGTCCCCAGAATCTCCTTCGCGCCGCCAGCCAAGTCCTTTGATAGTGACTTGGACTTCATCGTTCGTGCAATCTCGAAAATTTCGTCAAGAGTGACATTGCCGGAGTGCTTGATGTTTTTCTCCTTTTTCCGGTCACGGGGAGGCTCTAGAACAACCGATATAGTTGGGGGAGGACGGTAGGTCAGGAATACGCACCCTTGAGCGCACGGATGACAAGGGAGGAAGCAGAAGGAACGACGGCAACTGCTGCTTGCCGATTCTGGATGGTAAGCTGGACAGTCACGCGTAGACCCTTCCATGCAGAGGTAGCTTTGGCGATGTCTTCACCGACCTTTTTGGGTGACTGTTGGAGAATTAATGTCGTGTCTTAATCCAGAGCTCTGCGTGTACATACCAGACCTAAAGGACCGATCTTGGGTGCAAGCGCGGACGAAGCACCGACTTCTCCTCCTGTTGCCCGGAGGTAGATGATTTTGATTTCATTCGGGTCCTGAAAGTAAATTCATGTCAGAACCATGGAGCAGGAAGACTAGCGGGAGACGGACGAGCTTGGGGGCCATGGCAAAGGGTGAGGAGGTCGGTTACAGTGTCTCACGATGTGACCATAAAAATAAAGTTCAAGATTCAGAGGTAACTGTACAGTTCTGACAAAGACTACCCACACCCCTTTTGGGCACATCTCAATTTCTATCCCCTTACAGCGCGCGCAACCATCATCAAAAATTTGGTAGTCTCATGAACCAATCTCCATCTCGTAGGAGGCTGGTTCACGAGACTAGTTTTATGATAGGCTTCACGTCTGTTTTGCAAGGAAAACTGCTGGCGCAGTGCTACTAATCTAGAAGAATGGCCAGCTGAATTCGTTGAATTTTCAGTCGGCGGGTGACGAAGGCGCACTCTTCTCCATCGAATCGCTGACGTCCTATTCCCAGGGACCGCCGTAATTATTTGAATCATCCACCGTCTGCCGTATGTCCTGCGATGAAGGGCGAATATACACCAACTTGGCAGCCAAATCGCTCGCACGCCCTGACTTGAAGGATGTCGCAGCCTTCTCAGCGGCACCAAGGAGACCCACTGTCGCAGCCTCTTTGATGAGTGCTGAGTAACACTAAAGGTTGCCGCACGTTGAGTTATGACATAGCAATGGTAGCCCGCAGCGATTTCCCGACAAAGCTATCATCTCTACTGGCGTCGAAATGTTGCAGAAGACATGAGATCACACATGAAGTTGAAACAAAACTTTCTTAACTAGTTACCCTGATTCTAATTCCTGTACCAGGGGGAACTGGCTACTGTTCCCTTAAGTTTCCGCGTCTTGCATTACAACATAGCCTTTGCCTGACTAGTGTGCAAATCATACAGATCTATCGCAGCCCTCGCAATCTCGTCTACGAACTCCTGGTTGGGCACCTCCTTCCGTGAGGTGATGGTATATTGCAGATGGTCTGTGTATACGTGTAAGATTTAGGTTATCAAACAATCTTCGAACGTACCGTCGAAACCAGTCATATATGCCACTCCAAAGCCCTCTGGAACGACTTCACCCCATCCATACACCGGGAAATGGTCCGAGAAAATAGCACTTGTGCTCAGAACCCAGTGTCCGGAGCGTTTGTACAACGGGTCACCGAACAGTTCTGGAACTGGCTCGCCTTCTTTTAGGCAAAGTTTCAATCCTGGGACTCGCCAATCAACATCGCAGAACAATAAAGGATTGAAAAACATTAACCCAGCATGTGCCGATCCACTCCTTCTCCATTCCCTGCCGCCTTCGCAAGTGCAACGTGCGTCTTCGCAGCGGAATCGAAAAGCTTCTTCCGATCCTCTTGGCTGGCATGAGGGTCGTCCATCGCACGAACAAAAGCGTCCGATTGTGAAGTGACGACTCTGATCGTCTCCGTCCGGCCTTTCCAGTACTTGCGGGTAGTAGCTGCCTCGTACGTCCCTCCCTCCCTCTTCAGCCCTTGCTCACGGAGGAGGCGTGCGTACGCCAGTTGGACGATCATCTGGGCCCATGAGTCGGGAGACACGCCGAATGACTTGATGGCGGCCTTGCCGTATGGTGTGTGGTGGTATGACATCGCTTGCGAATTAGCAAGTTGGTACGCAGCCTTCGATGCGTTGTCGATTGCGCAGAGCGTCTGTTCGTCTACTATGAAATCTAATGGTTCGGGTATTGACGGCGGGGTTGCCGATGGAGACCCAAGGTCAAAAGCAGGATCCGCAAGCCAGTCGAGAACCTCATCACACATGCGGGCAATGGGGGTCCCATCCATAATGGAATGCTCGCCCATGATCCCAGCGAGTGCGTTGTCGAAAACTATAAACTGAACGGGCTTGTCGACCCAGCGGTTCTTGAGGCCTGGTGCATCTGATGTGGAAGGGGAGAGCGAACCGTGCCATAGAGAGCGGCTGTGTGCAACGGGAGAGGAGGGAGTGTCAGTGTCAAGGGAGATGAGGAAAGTAGATGAGTGTATTGTATGCAAGATAGAGGCATTGTGTGCATTTGCGGCAAGGTGGGCGTGGTCCTAACGTTGTTCAGCGATGGCGAGAAGAATATGCAAACATAGATGTACCTTTGCCCATATGTCACGGTTTGATGCAGTCAAGACACCAACTCCCGGGTACTCCTCCGCCGTAGAGTCATAGATGTGTTGTATCTGTCTGTAGCCGAGGTGAACACGGTGCATGTAATAATGGGGGAAAGATCCACTTCTCTAGTTCAGTCATACTGAGTATTCGTCCACCTACGATACCCTTGATCTTCCAGAACCTGTTCTTCCTGACAACAATAATATGCCCCAACTCATCTGCGTTGGCACCCGAGTGAGAGATACTCCAATCAAGTCCCTGCAGGCCCGGTATGCGACAGCAATCAAACATCCACCTATAATACGGTTCAAGGCTGGAGAATATCTTCGAAGACACTACCACGTACCTGTATGTGTCCATACAAAAATCACCCCCCTTTGTCCCTTCGGGCTTCACCTGACCGCTCTGCAGCTTCTGGCGAAATACAAGGGCTCCACGTGCAAGGCCGGCAGCACGAGCCGCAGGGGTTTGTGGGAGATGTGTCGGTTGGCCATCAAAACCATCTATAAACTATCGGGTAGTGAAAAATGAAGCACTGTAATATAACTATAACTCACAGTAATACGATACGTTCACCACAACCTGCGAAGGCGTCAATCAAACATCATGCACAGGGAACGTGGGCTTACTGAATCTCGATAACCGAGGTAGCCCAAATCATCCCACCACTCCTCGAGCCAATGCTCGCGATCATTGGCACGTTGCAGAAGACGGGACTGCAATACCTTCCCTGAGCCTGTGTGCGATCCGAATGTATCGATCTTTCCTGCGACATCAGCAAATTCAGCTTCCGAGTGTGCTAATGGCAACAATGAGGTTTTCAAGCGCTCAAGGGTAGCGCTGAGATCTGGAACGGGTAAGCGTGGAAGAGTGGAACGTTGGGCGGTAAAGTTGGGTATTGGAGGAGCTGCTGCTTTCCAATTCAGTGGACGTGGGCCAGTGAGACAGGACATATTTCTGCGTGACCTCAGATGGGCGGTGGAGAGAAAGCGTTTAGTGAGCATAGCTAGCTCGAGGACTGACTAAAGATTATTCGAATTGTCTCAAGCCTAATCCATAATCACGAGTGGTCGTTGAACTTGGCCGGCTTTCAAGTTGTAGCCGAGCCGAAGGGCCCGGAAGACCGAACTTGTGCTGGCAAAGCCTGTTACTCGCAACTTGAACGACTACTTATCTTCCTTTGTGTAAAGTTCATCTCAACGATTCATTGCAAGGCCAGGTAAGTCAATATTACTCTACCATACTTACAATCACAGGGTTTTTTCTGCGAACTGCATCATGGCTCCATCTCTGGCGCCAATACAAATTTGAGTGAAATACCAGGACCCAGGTCACCAAGGCCAAAGACCACTTAGGCTATCATCGCTTGTTGTTGGGCGCCTTGTCAATGGCGCACCCTGTTTGTACCAAGCGCACAAGATGCGCAATTGCTAATGGTCATCCGTTGACGTTAACCATTCATTCAAAATCCTTGCCTCGAGGCACTTACCAGTGGTGCCCCATGGATACTCGAGTTGCATTGTGACCGGGCTGCCCGTCCGCACCACCGCCATTATTAGTGACTTTGCCTTTATTGTCGGTGCAATCTCGAAAATTCAGTCTGATGTTGTTTGAAGTTCTTCATTTTCCACTCGTGGGGAGGATCTAAAACAAGCGACACAAGTGAAGAGTGATCCTTCCGAGCAGTTGGTAGTGGGCCATGATCATACTGGATGGGACAGCCAATGTATATTTGGACGCGCGTTATTCATCGCGATTGCGATTGACGGCGTGCGCCTACTCATCGGATCCGTCAACCTGCCTTGTCAGACAGGTTCTAGGCTAAGGCGCGCACGAACCTCGATATCTCCACCGTGACTGACATGTGGGCCTCATGGCAATTTGCAGGTGATGATATACCTATCGCCGCGCAAATACCGAAGAATCTACATTCAGGAGCGTTGAAAACCGTTAAACCATGTCTCCACACATTTTATTGGATTCACAGGAGGCTGGGCCTAGCGGGCTGAACAGGAGACTAAGGAGATGGCGAAATTTAATTATATACAATAGTGAGCAAGAGTTTGCAAGTCCAACTACGAGTGCTTTTCAGGCCGCATGAACCTTATGAACTGATTCATCTTCCCTACTTTCTCCTTCGCTTTCGTCTAAATGAAATATGTGTTGTCAATGCACGATATTATGGCCAGAAATAGCGCTGCTCACAAAGAAAGTTTGGACTAATCTCCGACACCGACGTCGTGACGTTGGAACCGCATCGTCTACCACCTGCTGCTGATTCGGATCTGGGGCGGGCAATGGCTGAGCCGGTGCTCGTGGGTGTCTTCTGATCTTGGAACAGCCATGATAGTACTTGCGAGTACTGCCGACTAATCCAGGAGCCCATGATATCCTAAGAGTAGGCGTCTTCTTAAGCATCGAGATGCGGGGTCCTTGAGTGGGGTGCCGGCATGTGGCATCAGAATCAGGATCGCTGGCTGGGGTATCGTCTGTGGTGTTGGGACGTGATGAGATGGCAACTGGCGCAACGACGCTTGTGCACGCGATATGGGGCACAATATGGGAGGTCTGATCTTGCTCACAGAGCGGATCACTCCTTCGCTCCTCGGACTGGTCCACAATCGCTTCGTGTTCCTCACGTTCGTGGCGTTCGACATGAACATGTACGTTGTCGTCGTCGTCGTCGCTATTATTCCAGTTGCCAAGTTCCGCGGTTCCCTCTACGTGGTGGTCACTGCTTGCTACCTGCACGTAGGCTGGTAGCCGGGGCATAACATGCCCTAGCCGCCATTGAGATCGCTTCTCCCCACGATGCCAGCCACCTGGCTGCCATGACCATTCTTCCAATTCTTCCCAAACCATTATGGCCCCAGGGAGTTTCACGGACGATGGGATAAAATTATACGAAATGCCTGGTAGCGTCGTGCATCCCGGCTCGCCAGCATCTGCGGTGTCCGTGATGTAATTGATGTCGATGTCCTCCTTATCATCGACTGCATCTTGCCAGTGGTTGCATAAGGAGACGTCGAGCGAATTGTCAGACGAAGTTTCGTGACGCTTCGAGGACGATAAGAGCATACTGTGTAAACAGGAGGCGGGGGCATCAGATGGCACATCGGTAGGACTCGACGAACGGTCGTCGTTAATAGGAGGTAAAACATTGTGTGCAGATATCTCGACCGGGGATGATGCGATGAGGTCGGATGTGTGTTGGATCTGGAGGTGTTGAATTATCTCGGACATGTTTGACGATATGGGACGATTCTTGTTCAAAGTTGTGAATGCGTCTGTAAAGTACTTTGATGAAGACAACATGGGAGAGGCCTGTTTTTATGCTCCCTAGTTGAATCATCTCGGATGCTCGATTTGGGAGGATACGGATGGCATTGAAGGGACTGAATAGGGGCAATTGGATATACTGGGGTGAGCGGATGTCGGAATTCCGGAATTTCCTAACTGAGCTGAGGCAAGTATGGATGAACATTCATACGATCTTATATATAATTACACGATTGACTTCGATCGAGGACTGAATTCTTCGAAGTAAGTAAACGGCAAAGTAGATCAATAGATCGGTCATCCAAGACTTCTGCTAATTTGATATGTGGCAGTGTCGTAACTTATAGCATTGCAGTGCCGCGGGGTTGGTCTCTTACTTGTTTAAAACGAGTCATGGCACGCCAATTATACGTTGCATCATCATTATAAGCTACTTCCATTGGGCCTCTTAGACGCTGGAACAAGTTTGAATACTTACTTGAGAAGGGTTGTCTCTGAAGTATCTGTCCCAAGGGACCAGTGGTGAACGAGGACATGTGGATCTCAGATGCACACTGCGGAGAAAGAATGTAAGTAACAAGCATTGTGCTAGCTCGGGGGTACTCGGATCGCTGATGAAAGAAGCAGAAAAGAGACATTGGGAAGCGAACATTACTAGTAGATGGGACAGAGAAATACATATCGACTCAGAATTTAGATTCTAGACAATGCCTGAAACAGTCATGTCTGAGACTCGTCTGGTGATCATCGATGGGCAGCCCAGCGTATCACTTGTGGGGTTGACCCAGCGAGTGCCAGAGCTGTGGTGACGTTGACGCGTACAAAGTTTGTCAATGGCGCGCACCGCGCCGACTACTTAGCCAATTACCGCACCGAATGATTGTAAGTCACGTGATTGTTCATAGCTCATTAAATGTTAATAGTGGATCCAGCTCAGTGTGGTGATATCGAATACCAAGAGCTGCCTGAAACCTACTCGAATCCAGAAGGTAGCTAAGTACCATTCAGCAAGCGTCCACGCAAGGCTCCGCGCCTTCCATCACAACATGGCCTTTACCTGTTCAGTGTGCAAACCATATAGATCCACTGCAGCCTTTGCAATCTCTTCTGCGAACTCTTGGTTGGGCATCTCCTTCTGCGATGTAATGGTAAATTGTAGATGGTCTGCGTGTATGTATGAAATTTGGTGTATGATGCAAAGCTTCCAGCACGCACCGCCATATGCAGTCATATATACTACCCCAAAGGCCCCTTGAGTGGTTCTACCCCATCCATACAGCGGGTAGTGCTGTGAGAAAAGGGCATTTGTGCCTAGGACCCAGTTTCCGGAGCGTTTGTACACCGAGTCGTTGAACAACTCTGGCATTGGTTCGCTTTCTTTCAGGCAGAGTTTCAATCCTGGAATTCACTGGTAAGCATCGCAGAAAAGTGAAGGGGTTGGCAACACTAGCCTAGCATGTGCTGATCTAGTCCTTCTCCATTCTCCGCCACCTTCGCAAGTGCAATGTGTCTTCGCAGCGAATGGCAAAGCTTTCTCCGATCCTCTTGGCTGACATGAGAATCATCCATAGCACGAACAAAGGCGTCCGATTGTGAAGTGACGACTCTGATGTCCTCCGTCCGGCCTTTCAGGTACTTGCGTGAGCAAACTGAATCTTGAGAACCCAACCACCATAAATCATCCCACCACTCCTCGGGTCAATGCTTGCGTTCGTTCGCACGTTGCATGAGACGAGACTGCAATATCGTCCCTGAGCCTGCGTGCGACCCAAATGCATCAATCTTCCTCGCAGCATCAGCAAATTCAGCTTCTGAGTGTGCCAATGGCAACAATGAGGTCTTCAAGCGCTGAAGGATAGTGCTAAGATCTAGATCTGGCAAACGAGGAAGAGAGGTAGGTTGGGCTGGAAAATTCGGTATTGGAGGGGCAGCTGCTTTCCAGTTCAATGGACGTACGTGAGCCAGTGAGAGACGACATAAGGATGTTTCTGCGTGATCCCGGATGAACTGTGTAGAACGAAAGCACCTAGTCAGCATCGTTCCTCGGAAGATGCTTGCTATAGAAATAGGGTCGGACACGGGACTGGGTGCTGTCGACCATCATTGCAAAGTGGTACAGAGATTTTCTGGTGGCCGGAGCCGTGTGAACAGTCCTGTGCGTACGATAGCGGCGTCAACACCTCGTGGAGCAGGATAAGGTCGAATTCCCTTCATTGTAAAGCGATCTTATCGACATGTAGGAAGGACTGTTTTCCTCCATGTAAGTACGGCAGAGTGACGGTGATAACTCACACAGACAAGTAACCTGGAGCTATGACCAAATTCGTGCCATTGTAATAAGCAGATCGACAGCTTTATCGACATACAGTAGTAGGAGGGATTTTCCCCAGTGTCAGGTTTGCCTAGTGTGGGAGAAGAAAATTAAAACATATATCCCAAGCAAGTCTTCTACAAACTACACATCCTTGGGCACCAGCGCGCACTTTGCGCAACTGCCCGTGGAAGGTGACCCTGCCTGGTTGAGAAGATCTGCAGAATGGAAGAAGGAAGATAACAGACATGGACACTTATCACTGGGCGCTTTGTCAATGGCGCCCTGTTAGCGCGCACCTTGTCCAATTGCCTGCCGACGATGAAACCCCTGCCTCGGAATTGGGGTAAATGCGTGGAGCAAGATTCGATAAGAGTCATTCCGAGTCAGTCATCGTGGCCGACGCCTCGGCTGTGCTGAAATAGCATTTACTAACTTGCTGTACGATGGATATGGATCGCAGAGGCTGCCAGAGGACTATGTAGCAAACAGCGTAGCCATTGCTTGAACACTACTCCGGTATTATGGAGTGACCGGGAGCTGATGCCATGGCTCGGAGCGACTCGGCGTCTGTTTGGCCAGGCCAGGTGGGAATTGGAGATTTCCAAATGACGTTGTATCTACGTAAGACACACCATCTCGCATTTCTACATTAATATCCAGCGGCGCATGCTGCGGTCGTCGTCGTCGCCACCATCGACCACCCACTGCCGTCGCTGTCCTTGGCGCTGAAGACGAACGTGTGACCGAGTTTCACCCCGGCAATAACCAAACTTGGTGCAAACGCCGGAAACCCGAGTCTTGTGTGATCTCAATTCTCAATTCTCTACCGCCAGCACCAGTGACCGTACGTGACGATAATTCTTTTATTATTCGCGGTGTCCGGTTTTCTTAGAGGACTGATTGATAGATACGGGCGCAATGGACAGGCCAGCTGGGCCACGGCAACCAGACAAGCGTAATGAAGCATATGAGTCCATCTTCGGTCGACCATCCGCTTCTCACCACCAAGCAGGACATCAGTATCCTGGTCAGCCGGTTGCGCAACAGTTGCATCATGCACAACCAATACAACATGGCGTGTCCATGCATGGCGTCCAACACCACCCCCAGCACCACCACCAACAATACCCATTGCAGTCCCAACATGCCAGGAGGCCATCCAGCTCCTTCACTCAGCCCCAAAACAATTATTCAAATCACTTGCCACACCATCTCCACCAGCACCAGCAATCGACATTCAGGCAGTCATATCCACATACAGCAGCTTCCCAGTCACAACTGCCTGCAAACTATAACCAACATGCACAACACACCCGCCCCCACACCCTGGCACCTCCCGTGATCCATGGACGGGCTAGATCCGTTGTCAGTTCACCACATGCTGCTGGTATAATATCCCCTCTTCCGGACGATCCCCCCGATGAGTCCCTCGAGGCTCTCACGAGAGCTGGCCTCACCCCTGCGCAGGCTTATCAGGCTCAAGTCTATCGTAACAGCCCTGCTAATCAACAGCAGCTTAACCACCAGGCCAACCACACGAGGGAACCCTCCTCGAACGGCAGCTATCATCGTGTCTCTAATGATGTCCCCCTTCTTGGCGTTAATCTTGACCTCGAGGACAATGGCCTTAATATCGATTTCGGCATTGATCAAGGCCCCGAGGAGTCCACCAGCGAATTACCATGGGCAGCCAACTCCAGCCCGAATGCAGGTGCAAGCACGAGAGATCATACACGTGGGTTCCACTCTCCCATATCTGGTGCCGTCGCCTACACAATGAGCTGATCGTATCCCCTTACTATCAGACGTGACACCCTTCCCCAAAGCGCAGCAATATCGACACCCAAGCCCACTTTCTATCGCTTCTGACCAGAGTAGTTCATCTGCTGGTTCACGACCACATCCCCTCCAGCTTGACACTGCTATCATGTCCACTCGTACTTCCCTCATCAGCAGTTCACCTGTTTCATCCACTCTTGTCGACCATGTTGCTGGTTCCACCAACCGTCGATCCTCGGACTCCGTGCGTACGGTGCCCGGTGCTGCCTTCCGTCGTGACCGTACTACACAAGACCGATCCATGTCCATGTCTGCCGCTTCAGGCAGTATACGCACCATGGTCGACCGCGGCATACGCCCGCCGATCCCGCTTATAGGTGAGGGTCGCAATAGCCCGACCGCCTCCACACGACTGCCACGCCGAGCACCCATCGTATACCCCGCACTCCTGTCTCGCGTCGCAGAGGCATTTCGTGAACGCATCCCCATCCAGGATCGTATTAAGGACGGCCTCACGTACAAGGACGCCTTCGATGGACGTGAGGCGGTCGACAAGATCGCGTACATAATTAAGACTACCGACCGTAATCTCGCACTGCTTCTTGGTCGTGCCCTCGACGCACAAAAGTTCTTCCATGATGTCACTTACGATCACCGATTGAGGGACAGCGCTGCAGAGCTGTACCAGTTCCGTACCAAACTGAGCCCGTTTGTGAGTGGAGAGCTGCAGACAAACTTTGGGGAGGATGATGGAGATTTGAAACCGGAGCGGCCACCGCTTAAGCCTGAAGATTCTCATTTGTCGGGTGAATCGGGGCCGTCTGGACAGGGTTCGAACGACTCGCATGGCGATACACAGGAGAAGGATGCCTCACCTATCACTGAGATCCCTGAACCCCACGGGCGCCAGGGTTCGGAGAGCATCGATGAAGTGCCTCTTCCCTCGGGAGTTTTCACATTACTAACGGACTGCTACTCGCCGACGTGCACTCGAGATCAGTTGTGCTATAGCATTGCGTGCCCAAGGAGACTCGAGCAACAGTCGCGGCTGAACATGAAGCCACAGCCTGGGCTCAAGAAGCAGATTTCGAGGGAAAGCTTGGGTGACTTTGTGGTGCGTGGTATCGTCATTCTTTGAGTCGGCACTGATCACCATGTTCGATCTGAGCAGGAACCTGGCACATTATGGATACACTCTGTGCCGCAAGAAGTTGTCAATAGCGTATCAGACGCAGAGAAAAGGCGCCAAGAAGCTATTAACGAAGTCATATACACGGAACGTGACTTTGTTCGCGACATGGAGTACCTTCGTGATGTGCGTCCTCTATATTTGGTATAGCCTTATTTAATTAATCCCCATGCAAAGGTTTGGATAAATGGGCTCAAAGACAGTGATATCATCCCCGCTGAACGTCGCACGGACTTCATCACACAGGTCTTCTGGAATATCCACGAAATCATTGCAGTGAATACGCGCCTTCGAGACGCGCTCAATAAACGGCAGAAGTCATACGCTGTTGTGGAGCGCATCGGGGACATCCTCCTTGAAGCTGTGCCGCATTTCGGGCCCTTCGTAAGCTACGGTGCACACCAACTGTATGGCAAGTATGAGTTCGAAAAGGAGAAGAGTTCCAATCCAGCGTTTGCGCAATTTGTGGAAGTGAGTCGACTTTCGCAAGGTCCTTGTTGGAGGTTGATGGAGTTCTTGTAGACTACGGAGAGACTACCAGAGTCCCGAAAGCTCGAGCTCAATGGCTACTTGACGAAGCCTACCACAAGATTAGCTCGATATCCACTGCTTCTGGAGGCAGTCTTAAAGCAGACTCCTGACGACAATCCAGATAAGCAGACCCTTGCGCAGGTGGTCATTGTGGTCCGCGAGTTCCTGGGGAAGGTAAACGTGGAGACGGGCAAGACAGAAAACCGCTTCAATCTCCTGCAACTCGACCAGCAGCTTGTGTTCAGACCAGGGGAGCAAGTGGTCGGTGTCCACTTCATTGTCGCGTCGCTTGGATAATTGTTCTGATTACATGGGATAGGATTTGAAGCTCCAGGAACCTGGTCGTGAACTAGTGTACAAGGGTGCTCTGAATAAGAGAGGAGGAGGACAAGGGGGCAGCGGAGACCTGCTTGTATACCTCTTCGACCACGCCCTACTGATGGTAAAACAGAAGAGCAAGCACGAACAATATAAGGTCTACCGGCGAGTAAGTTCCCGATCCACATCGTCAACCTTAGCTTCTCACCTTCATCCGCATCACAGCCGATACCCCTCGAGCTACTCTTAATGCATGTCCCAGATGATACCAACAACGGCAACCGACCCTCCAACGCCCGCCAGGGTCACAAAACCCTCACCAAGAGAACCAGTTTCAGCCGTGGCACGCCGTACGCACCTGCGATTCCGATCAAGGTTGACGGCAAAGGCGGGTTCGCTATCACGTTCATACACCTGGGGCGCAAGTACTACCAGATGACGCTTTGGGCGAGCACATTCGTAAGCCATCGCAAGTGGGTCGAGATGATCACG
>MU837233.1:0-34599 GCA_029603245.1 Rhizopogon salebrosus TDB-379
AGCTGACGGGAGCGCAGACGAAATCCCGGTAATGGACACCAAAACGGAAAAGTGGCCAATCCCATCGAAACACAGGGATGAATTTGATTCCATGAAATTCAATTTCATGGCTTGTCCACTCAGGGTCTATCGAGACAAAACTTTCGTGGAGCCGAGAGATGTGATTGGGGCCTTGACGGGCGCCGTGGTAGAGGTGTAATTCGGAATAAGACATTACTACCTGCGCGACAAGAAATTCGATACGTTCCAGGCAGAAATACAGCAAATTAGAATCGTGAAACCAGGCACTGGCTTCAAGCGCCGCAACGTTCGCGAGGGACCGTTGGATGTCATTAAAGTCGGGCTCACTAATGGGGATGATAAAGAAGACGTGGGGGTGGAGAAAAGGCAGAGATCGGATGAATAAAAATGATATGTTGGCATGTCTACAATAGATCGAAATGCTTCGCGTTCTTGGATGAGTAGGTTTGTGGGACGGAAATGGTGCGACGATGGTCGGAAATATATTGCAATGGAGAAATTTGGTGAACGATGGGATGCTATACAGTATAAGCAAAAAGGGACACGATATGATGGATGTAGAACTGGGTGAGCGGTGGAGCTCTGGAGGCCGGCCGGGAGACGAATGACGGCAAGGTTAACGCCGACGCCAGGCGGCGTTTCCCGAGTAACTTAGTAAGACCACAAAACGCTCTTCGTCGAAACTCGCTTGTCGCAAGTCCATGTTGACGACGGAAGGGAAGAAATCCTCGATTTCCTCGCAATCTGCGTTATGGGTTCACGGGGTAGACATTCTTCCTTGTTCGTCCGTGGAATCGCGATCCACTCGAGCTGCCCGACTTTGCAGACCATACATGGAGTACCAGCAGGACATTCAGGTGTCGACCAGGTTCGGCCAGGTGCCTGCACGTTTCCTGATGTAGTTCCACGAGACTAAGTAAGTACTAGTACTAGTACGTAACATGATCCCTTTCCAATACCACAGTGAATCGCGGACATCTCGAACGTGACGAGTCCAATGCAAGAGTTTCTGGCCGCAGTGCAGGGATGGTGTTGACTCTACGGGATGGGTCGTCGAAGGCTATTATAACAGTCATAGGTATGTCTTTAGTTGTCCATTTGAACTTGGTGTAAGTTCGCGCTTTCTTCTATGGCTCTTCCTGCCATGACTCCTGTGGTGTACGCCTCGTCGCCTGTTAAACATAGTTCCGAACCTTGCAGAAGGGTGCCTTGAAACTTGGGAGATATCTTATCCAAGGAAGGGATCATTTAGTATCGCGTCATGATTCTCACCAAGGGTGCTACCAACGTAGTAAATACTGGAAAAACCCAATCCGACGACGTGCATCTCAGATGCTGGAAGGCTGACTTCCAGGGGTATTCATTAAGAGACATATGCTTGCCAATGGTATGCCTATCAATATTGACAGATATTTCCACTAAGTATTTTTGTTCGACTTTATTCTCGGAGCAACCTCCCTACATCAGCTCAACGTCGGAGACTCACAGATGCTCAACTGAGGTTGAAGCGACGGGAAGCTATCTCCGAGCCAGTCACCATATCCTGCGCAACCAGCGACTGTGCTCCATCCCGCTTCACCGTGTGAGCAATATCAGCAACTTGAACTTGAATAATTTTTACCCTGCAGAGGTACCATAGGGTGCGCTTATCCTGTCACCATGAAGTGCTGGCACAATCTCGGATGCTTGCACAACCATTCTACCAAGTCAACTCAGTCAGATCACCATAAACCATGTGCAGCACTCTATATGAATGTCGTTGACGTCCACGAACCTTGGACCATGGCTGACCGCTCGCCCTCTCGACACCTTTTGCGATTCCTCATTGCACAGTGGTGCTCGATATTGCCCAGACGACTCACATAGGCACTCCAGATATTCCGAGAGATACAGCCTGCGAATACACGGAAGAAAGATACTCGTTCTTTCGGATCAAAAATAATGTTTACGACTTAATATGCGACACATCGTGAAATATGGCCATCAAATAGTAACGCTGAAATGAAATTGTGATCCCAAGTGACTGTCATACGGCGAAACGCGCCCGGCTGAAACGGTTCACTAGGTAGCGCGTCAAGCTCTTACCCACCCTCCAAAGTCACCAAACGACCGCAAGGTGGAGGTCCCGCCTAAACTCTAGCGGAGTTCTGCCCACCGAAAGGTACTTGCAGGGTATAAAAGCAAGCCATTTTTCCTCCAGTATCGACTGCATTACCCTTGACATATCAGATCCCACAGCACATCACAGCACAGATAATGCGTTTCTCCATCTCCATCGCAGCCATTGTTATTGCTTTGACAGCATCTATGTCTGTCAGTGCATGTTATGACGACGGCGCAGCTTGTAAAGTCGACGATGATTGCTGTAACACTCCTTGTAATGTGAGTATGAGTAGATTGTCTTGTGTACAGGGTTCAACCCATGACTCACCGCGTTGTCATACTAACAGTACAACGTCTGCAAAAATCCTTAAGATGCCATCTTAGGGGGCACATGGCGACAGTGACTTGGTGAGTTATATTTATTGGTTGCAGGTAGTTCGTTGTTGACTTCTGAGTTGATCAGTATGGTTGCTGCTGCGACTCGGATGCCGTTTGAGCAATGGGGTGATTCGGAGGGTCCCTTCATAGATAAAAGAAAATAGAGGAAACAAGATACTAGTATGTTGTTGAGTTGAGCGTATAAAATGAAGTACTGCATGTTTTGGTCTTGTTCGTTTGAGCGATGGGGTGATTCGGAGGGCCCCTTCATAGACAAAAGAAAATAGAGGAAACCAGATAGTAGTAGTATGTTGTTGAGTTGAGCGTATAAAATGAAGTACTGCATGTTTTGGTCTTGTTCGTTTGAGCGATGGGGTGATTCGGAGGGCCTCTTCATAGATAAAATAAAATAAAGGAAACCAGATATGTTGTTGAGTTGAACGTATAATATATGCGCGAATGAAGTACTGCATACTTTGGTCTTGTTTCACTACCATCGGACAGGAACCGTTGTCAAACCGTGTAGCCGCAAACCCCTTCGCCAACAAGTGGATACAACAAGATCACGGCCCAAGAAGAAATACGCCGTGGGCGACGAGGTTGTTTATTTTATCGATTTAAGTCCGTGACGTAGCAAGGTTGCGACGCGATATGGTTTCATTGTGGAGGAGGTCACATTTGGCTGGTGACATTTCGGCGTTCGGAATTCCATCTGCCCCGCAATCCAGGAACCGAAGTAATGTCTGTCGAATTGCTGCTGCTCAAGAAAGTATTGAGCGGCGCAGAATATGCTCTAACCGGATGTGCGTGGCTGAGGGGAAACTTGGAATCAGCGTAAAACGAAGGGAAAGAGGAGATACACAAAACTGATAGATAATCAACTTATGGCCTGCATCCCCGCTGGCCAGTCGATGCTGTGGGATATAGATGCGGGGTATGGGACTTCGCATTCACACTGTCCAGCCCGGATCAATGAGGTACAGATTGTCTTCCTCCGTGACCATCATATTCCGTAGCTGGTTACCCAATACAAATTCTGCATCATGGAGCTGCTGGATCGCTTTCGTAAGGTCAAGACAAAATGTGGGGGGTAGCCCCCCTTGTAACGCTGCACTGTGAGCTGTGATCCCGCCAGTGTATTCTATTACAACCATCTGCACCTTGCCATAAGATGGTATGTCCCCTTGCCAGACACTGCTTGAAAATCTTCTAGGTAATAGACACACCGTTGTACCTTGCAATGTGTTCCAAGATCTGCAGAAATATTCAACACCCCGCAGACAATCAATAACATTATCTAGGGGGGCCTTGCACTGCGGGGAGTTTTAAGGGCTCCTGCACCTCGAAATGATGAATCGACAGATGAATATCGAGAACATCAAAAATCTCTAGTTCTTAGAGGAGTTAATTTTAATTGATGCATTCAAGGTAAAACACGCAGGGTAAATCTAGAGGCATATTCCTGGAACTTGAAGTTAGTATCATCCTCGCACGACGCACACTCAAATGCTGAAAGGTTCCACCTATATTGTGTATCACCATCCCAAGTCATCAGACCTGTAATGTCCACTTGGCGTAAAAGGATCGCAGGAGAAGCAGTTGGGATCGTCTCGAGAGCTTCGGCGCCTTGGGTATTACGCGTCGAAGAGGGATGTATGTTTCTGAAGGGAAAATCAATGCACAATAACGGAAATGAGAGGATACATGAAAAGCTGGTTAATTTCTGTCTTACATAGTTCCTTGCATTTGCGCAACTGTGAAGGATCTCGTCTTCCGGGGAATCGGGAGGTAGTAGGGTAAAAGGTATTCAGACTGGTTTATTACAGAGAAGATGGTACAAGTCGTGACAATGAAGAAACATGACAAATGTGAGTCAGAGAAGAGAAGGTAGGTGGAGCCAATGAAGTGGCAATGAACACTGAGTTTGAGGCTCGAGTACAGTTACAATACAAGCTGCAACAATGAGGCAATGGGATTTCGATGGGACTTGGAGAAGAGAGGTAGGTAAAGGCAGTGAAGTGGCAACAGAAAAAAATGAACATGGACACCAGAGTGCAACTGGCACTTGGAGTCTCGTACAGTAACGCAACATAGACGCAGGGTATGTGACTTCGCCCTCACATTCAATAGGCTACGTCCAGACCAGCCAAAATTAATCCACGACAGGTCACAGCAGCGTGTAAAGTCTCAGGTACTTGAATGATGACAGGCAATAAGTCAACTGCCGGCCCTCCGTGCGTACCAAATACCTCGGATAGCGGTTTCAACGACTCCAATACATCAGTGGGTTGGATTTTACTACAGAGTACTACGTAGTGCGCTGTAGTAGTCTGTAGTGCCCCGTAGTAAATTACGTTTTCCTGATGTAGTTCTCCACCGTTCGGGATGTCGCGTGCAACTAACTCGGCAGCCACATCATCACACACTGGGTGACCATGCCAATTCAGGTCCTTGAGCATCGTCTTTAATTCGCCAACGTTACTTGTGCTCGAAAGTGTGTAAGCAAACTTTTCGTGCGGGGGCTTGCCCAAAACCAACACCACAGTGTCAGCAGCTCGTTGGACATGCCTTGGAGTGATTTCGAAAATGATAGTGGGTACCGAACAACGCAAGATCTTGAGATTCTTATAGAGTTGGCTCCTCAACGTTGCAACTCCGAACCGTAAGGGCCCGGGTGGGTAAGTAGTAGTATGGAAAGCCTAACAGCCGCGCTCAATTTTGACACAAATATGGCAACTTCTTCTTGAGATCCTTTGTAGGACCTCGAATACCATAGAGTTACGACCTTGGCTGCGGTGAAAATCCAACACCAGCATTAAATATCGCCCCAAAGGCCTTTTCTACCTTACATGCGGTTGCTGCCCCAAGCTACATAAGCAACGCTTTTCGGTCATTTCCGCACGTTGCCGAAACATTCGTGCTCACTGTGGGCAACAGTGAGCTCGAGTATAACGTGATTTCAATGCCTTTTCTTGTAGTTTTTTCACTGTACTGTATTATAATATACCTAATGAGATCTATTTCACATTTTTAAGTACTAAATGACAGCAAAATAAGTGTATATATAGGTATGAGGGCAACCAAGGTACTATGGTTTCTCTACCTTCATCTAGGGCCTCAGAGCATCACCCCCTGGTCGAAAATACTCCAACTAACCATAAAAATATTGCTATATAGTAAAAAATGCGAAATAAAATTACCTGGGTGCTGGGGAGGTCGTTCTAAGGGGGAAAATGGGGGCAGGAGAGGGAGGAAGGACAATGCATGGACCAGGGCATCTATATATTTGATTATGGATGTCCTATAAAGATAAATGAGCAAGGGGAAAGTAAGTGGGGACACCAGGATGGCAAAATGCGCCCAAAACCAGTGGGGTTACTGTAGGTGTCACAGAATTTAAGATAAGTACTCACCAATGGAAGGTGCACCCAAGCCATGTTCAGGGGGCGTATTAGAACTATATTATAGTCATATAAAGTACTGTAATGGGCGAGAAATTGATTAGCAGGGACACAGGTAGGTAGACAACAGAAAACATGAAAAATAAAGAGGAGACTAACCAAAGGAACTACAGTGCAATGCTAGTCTGCTGGACCAGTGCATAAGATTCCCTAAGATGATTGAGAGCAGTTGGACATGTGAGGATAAGGAGGAGGACATGTTAGAACAAAAATCATCAAAAATGTGAAGCATGGAGACTTATCAAGTCAGGGAGGTGCCTAGCATGTGTACCAATAACAGGAGGGTCATAAAATGACAAAGAGTGACCCATAATGTTAGTAGAATAAAAGGAAATGCTGTGGAGCAGGGTAGGCCGAGTTATGAAGAAAAAACATTGAAAAGGGAGAATAACACTCATCTTGTCCCTACAGAGGCCCTATGTGCGTGTATTAAACTATAGCCGCCTTAGGGTGGTATAATGCACCTAGGAACATTAGTACAGCAAGTTTTAAGACATACCATTAAGTTGTGGTTGAGTCAGAGGGAAAACGGTGGGTAAAGATGTATATGTGCTGCGCTACCCAAATTACCATATCTGTCCGACGTGCATGCATGCTAAAAATCACTCATTTTCACTCTAACTCGACCACAACTCAATGGTATTCCTCAAAACTTATCGTAGTAATGTTTCTATGTATTTTCTACCCTTCTAGGATGCCTCTGGGTCAACATACATATCCCAGGGCCTCTCTAGGAGCAATGTGAGTGATGTCCCCCATCAGCTTCAACATTTTTCTCGATAACTGGTCCTATTCTTCTCCACAGTACTTCCCTCTGGCTATACTAACCTTCTAGGACTTATTTTACTACCGTAATAGCCTTTTTCAATGGTACTTATGCTGGGCACCTCCCATGACTTGGTGAGTCTCATGTTCGCTTTTTTGGTTGTTTTTTGTTCCTGGTTGATTCCCCACCTAATCCCTGCTATTTAAATTGTTTCCATTTACTTATATACATGTTTTACACGATATAATACACCAGAACTTGGCGCCGTGCACCCTGGTAAGTCTCCTCTTTATCTTTCATGTTTTCTGTTGTCTACCTGCTTGTGTCCCTGCTAATCAATTTCTCGCCCATTACAGTACTTTGTGTGACCATAATATAGTTCTAATATGCTCCCCGAACACGGCTTGGGTGCGTCTTCCATTGGTGAGTACTAGTTTTAAGTTCTGTGACACCTACAGTAACCCCACTGGTTTTGGGCGCATTTTGCCATCCTGGTGTCCCCACTTACTTTTCCCTGGCTTATTTATATTTATAGGACATCCATAATCAATATATAGATGCCCTTGTCCATGCATTGTCCTTCCTCCCTCTCCTGCCCCCATTTTCCCCCTTAGAACGACCTCCCCAGCACCCAGGTAATTTTATTTCGCATTTTTTACTATATAGCAATATCTCTATGGTTAGTTGGAGTATTTTCGACCAGAGGGTGATGCTCTGAGGCCCTAGATGAAGGTAGAGAAACCATAGTACCTTGGTTGCCCTCATACCTATATATACACTTATTTTGCTGTCATTTAGTACTTAAAAATGTGAAATAGATCTCATTAGATGTATTATAATACAGTACAGTGAAAAAACTATAAGAAAAGGCATTGAAATCACGTTATACTCGAGCTCACTGTTGCCCACAGTGAGCACGAATGTTTCGGCAACGTGCGGAAATAACCGAAACGCGTTGCTACAACCGAGCCTAAATAAACTTGGCGAGACGCGTGATCGGGGTCTTACAAGAAGCAATTGCCATATTTGTGTCAAAATTGAGTGGCTGTTAGGGAAATTGAGCGCGGCTGTTAGGCTTTCCATATAGTAGTTAAGTACTTATGTAAAATCAATCTTCTCAAAGAACGTCGAAAGGAACTGCAAAATACCAAACCGAGTTTCCATCTCCATTTTGACCACGACTCGGCACGGTGGGTGCTGACTAGCGCTGACTGTTGATCGCTGACCGCTGAGCACTGACCCTACAACTTGCTACAAGGCCATGGGATGATATGGCACACATGTCTTATTCATGTTTATCGATTCTCTGCCTTGATGATCTTCCAGTACTACTGTCCACGTTTCCTCATCCTTGCTTGCATAGATTCCGAAGTGGCGGGTCGTCCACATTGCGCAGATGCCGTAGAACCCTGACTCAGCGATAGACTCATCACCCCATCCGCTTGTACTCCCGTTTTACTGAATTCTCGCATCCTCTTGTGCTTCTCATCTACACGCATGAATTAAGCCCTGAGTCTGCGAGGAGCGCTATCTGAGTGCTAACCCTGATAACAATTTCATCGGGTGCAACGGTAACAAGCGCTGCTGGCCTCGGAACTGTGACATGCGTCTCATCGGGCGCTATATCAATCTCGCAAGGGATCCTCTGGAGTGTCAATAATAGCTTACCGCGCTCATGTACGACTGTTGAGCGGGAGGGCACAGCTGTTGTTCTTCATGTATGGAGATCCGAGGCTGCATAGGCCACTACGGGGGTATCACTCTTCATGCTTCATGCTTCATGCATCATCAAGGTAGACTTAGGCAGTACTAGACGAATAGTACTGTAAGTACACGGTGGTGCAGAAGTACATAACAGGTCCGTGCTGTTGTGCAGGTTGTCTTTGAACATCCTCGTACGTCAAAAGGAGCATGTTTTACGCCCGACACGACATTCAGATCGTCACGGAAACCACGCATATTTAAAAGCTCATAACGCCATCTTGCCCGCAGTCTGGGCAAGACATCAGGCACACGCAAATCATCACAATTCGTAAACTCACTTCAATCGGAAGCAATATTATCAATATGGCTGCGAAAATAAACAAGGAAGCAGACACAAAGACAGGGCTGCAGGACAGGAAAACGCATCAGCCTTACAAAGATGGAAAAGTTCAATGACATACCTATTTACCGAGGTTGCTGATGCACTGCCGTTGAGCGGCGTCGTGAAGATCTTGATGAGAGGGGCGCTGAAGCCTCCGATGCAGTTCAGTGCAGCACAAAGCGCATCACCCGTGCCACGGTGAGGCGCTGGGAATACCTCTGGGGTCTGCGAAACCTTCGTTTACATTCCGGGATCTTGAAAGACCATTCCAGGATATCACTCACATAGGCATATAAAACACCATACATCTGGAGACGATGAATTAGTGCGCGACATTCGGCTCAATAAATCGCTCGCACCGCGTTCCTGGATGTATATAGTCAGCAGGTGACTTCAAGGTCAGAGATATGTGCGTACTGAGCAAGAGTGGTAATACAGGAATATCCAAGCACCGCAGCGGTCGACTTACTCGTCGTGAACAAGAACAAGAAAATTCCAGTGAGCATAGTCGACACGGTCATCGTGAGTTTCCTCCCGCCTATGAGCCATCGACCAGTGTTACGGGTATAATCGACAGCGGCACAAGCAATGAAAGATCCGGGTATGCCAAATATGGATATGATCGAGTAGTTGCGGTATGCCTCGCCCGCATTTGATGAACCGGAAACCATACCTTGTGCAGCGAGATGAAGGGGGAGGAATGTATTGAACAGTGGGTATGCAATCCCAATCAAACTGAGGGCCCGTTAGCAAGGGTGGCGAATGTCCTTAGTCGATGCACACACCCCCAGATAATGATTATGAGAGTCGTGTTGATCGCCAAGCGCCTGCTGGAAAAGAGCGGGCGGATGTGCGAGCTGACACGAACTCAGCAATCATGGTTGCAATCACATTACGGCCAATCACGTACAGCGACAGCGTAGAAAAGGCATTTCGAACGTTAGTAGACAATTTCGGTGTGGGCTTCGATGTTGTATCGTTGGATACTGCCTGCAGATCTTCGAGTTTCAGTGTAAGAGATACACCGTTACGCCTTGCAATGTGTTCCAAGACCTGCGGAAACATTCAACAACCCGCAGATAAACAGTAACATCATCTAGCAAGACCTCGATGGCTTCTTCGTCGCGACCTTGCGCTACGAGAAATTTTGACGACTCCTGTACGTCAAAAATGAAGAATCGACAGATGAATATTGAGAACGTCAAAGCTCCTCTAGTCAAGGGACTTAGATGGAATCGAAGCATTCGGGGTGATACATACAGGGTAAACCTAGAAACAGCGGCCACAGGCAGTGAGCATCATCCTTGTAGTACACTCTAATGCTAAGGCCCCACTTACATTGCGTATCGCCATCCCATGTTATCAGATCTGGGGCACTGGCCACTTGGTACCGAAGGGTCGCAGGAGAAATTGGCAATGAAAACCCAAATTATCAAAGATGCTACCAGTTGTCCAACCGCCCACCAAACCGACAGAAGAGTCAGAGTCCACTACAGTTAAAGATTACTTGTCTATATTCTGATACAACATTGCAACCACAGGCGTACCTGATGCGACTGCGGAATATGTTCCAAATACAAGGCGCCTTCAAGAGCATGGATAACGTATCATTAATTTACGGGGCTCCTCTTGCTCACAGTCTAAGTATGACTTACCATCAACGGGTAAGCTGTCAACACAACGAGCGTGTTAAAGGCGTTCACTCCACTGAATGTAAAGGTGCCCACTTGCCGCCCACGCCAAAGCCCAAACATGCTATGAGGGAAGAAAATATCACAAAGTTTGGTGCGGCTCCAGCCGCCATTCCGAAAAGGCCACCGATGAACAACGTTATCTTTAACCCCACTCATCAGAAAGGCCTCGCACGTGGCTTTAATGCCTAGCTTACATTGAAAGATAATCTCCTTCCGATACCGTCGGCCAGGATGCCCCACGTCGTAGAGCCGACTAACAATCCGGCGAATTCTGCTAGGACGGCGTACTCTATCCGAACCGGATTGAATTCCCGTTGCACTTGCGGAAGGGCCACCACTACGGCCTGGAAAAAGAGATCTAACGACCTGTAAGCGTGACGTCTCATATCCGCAACGTCTTATCTCACTGTCTACAAACCATCCAAGGCCAGTAAGGACGAACAGTTGGCATTGATAGCGCCCAAAACGAATCCTACTCGGTAGGACATAAGGGTAGTCATATATCGCAAGGCTGTAGTCATGTTCTACGCACTCTTCTTGAAAACATTTGTTAACTGGTAAATGTGCAAGCCGTCAACCAGTGTATGATGATGAGTGACAATGCCGCTTGCTTACTGAGATTACACTTGAGCTCATAGTCCCTCCAGACTCCTTCTGGACGACTGATTTGGTCAAAGCTATCATCCGTGAGAGCTAATCGCTTCTCTTCCACTGCAGCGTCAGATGACTCCTGAACGGCGGACATGTTTCAACTGTACTCAGCGACAAGAATATCAGGTGTACTTAGTTCGAACTTCAAGGAAGTAACCTGCTTTATTCTCGAAGTTGAAACTCCGGAACATTGATATTGTAAACAAGAACTCCACTGTGCATACTAGGTCGCAGTATTTCCTTGTGGTGAACCAGACCGTGCCTTGTTGCGATAATAAAAAATGGGGTTGGCCATATCGCCGAAGGAAGCTATATAAACGTCAACTGTATTGCTGGAAGTTATCATCGAATGTTCCCCAAAGCCGACACATCGACATCTATGAATCGCGAAGGACACAGAAGAACACCGAAGGAGAAGACGGATGACCATTCTAAGGGCGACTCGTGGATCGTGATGCAGGTCCGAGGAGAACGTCAGTCACAGTAGCTCGGCAGCGCCTGCCAGGACTGTACGCTCTCGCCGAGCGGCGAACGGAGAGAGGGCCAACGAGTTAAAAGATCATGATCATAAACTTGACAACTTGAAGATGACAACCTGCAGACAAGATACGATGGCATTCAGTCGGGATGGTCGCTAGCCACGCCCTGTGACAAGTAGTACTTACATCATTTATTCGTAATGAAGAGGAATCCCCTCGGGTGGTAGCTACGCCTACGATTGAGCTGTGGCTGTGTCAAGCAGGGCAGATCCAGATCATCCAGAGTACGCTCAAATAGATAAATCAACAAGCAAGAGCCATCAAGGTCCCCAAGATGACCCTCGTAAAATTGCACAAAAAATACGTCTGCATAAATGCACCCAGGCACACAAAGAACAGGCAAGAATCGCATGACCAAAAGAAACAATTTCGCATATTGCTCAACCAGTAGCCAGCCTAACCGTGTACTTCTCCCAACTAGGAAAGATGAACGACTCCGTCCTCGTTTTCAAATCCTTCGACTTGAGGTCTGTTGCGGTCTTTCCTGATGGCATCACTGGAACTTCACAGGACACTGGGATTGAAGTAACCTTGATTTTCTTATCATCAGCGCTCCCCTGAGAAAACGGCAACTGTTTTTGCTGCTTCGGTTTGGGTAGATGCAGGTGGTCGTACAGTGAAGCAGCGTTCCGGGGGGTTGGTGAGGTACTGGAGGAGGATGTCGCAAGGGACGACGATGACGGACCTAAACCTGATGAATCATCAGGCGGAAGAATGGACAGCAATTCGTCTAGCGCTTCAGTGTTTGATGGCTGTATCTTGAGTGCGGCACGCAAATCTGATAATGGCTCAGCATGTCGCCGAGGCAATCCAATATCGTACCCACCCTGCACAGCTTCATCTACCTTACCCAACATTCGACGCGCTTTCGAGCGTCTGTAATAACCTTTTATGCTTCGATGCTGTCCTAAAGCTTTCGTACACGCCTCTTCAGCTTCAAGCCAGCTGTGTATCATCTGAGATTACGGCACATTGCAAAAGAGTAACGACATACTTGCTGAGCTTTAGGTGGGCTGCTGCGAGATTGAGTTGGTAATGAGGCAGTTCTGGCTCAATGGAGTGCGCTGCTTTGTAGTGTTTTACAGCGCGCTGATAGTCGGCTCGTCGGAACGCCGTGTTGCCCTATGAGTTACGGGTGAGAATGCTACGAACATTTTTCTCGGGGTGACCTACAAATTCCTTTTCTCTTTCCGCCTTGACGAACCTGATTTCCATCATTTGAGCAATAGTCATTTCAGACCCCAAGCCCTCCCCTTCTTCAGAGTCACTCCCTCCAAAATCTAGATCAATGTCCCATATATCCTCTTCTTCTTCAGTCTCCCAGCCCAGTACGCCGCTCCCTATAACCCACGTCACACATTTATCATTACATCACCTGAAGGACCTACCTCGCCCATCCCATTCTCTCTGTTTGCCAGACCTGACACCGCTCCCTTCCTCATCTTCCCGCACCGTCTTTTCACAGACCTCACCAAGATGATCCGTAGAACACCCACAATCGCACCACTTCGTGGTAAGTTTCTCTCGAAGTACACAGCCATATCCACTCACATCAAACTCCCTGGTCACGCGCCAGAGAGTTTGAGCAAGTCTCTCATACCCCATACGTACTTTGGAGCGCCATTGATTGTCCCATCCGGGAGGAGGGGTAGACCTTAACGGAGACTTTTCCCCGTACTTTAACTCGCATGCCTCCTCAAGAGCATCCAATCCTTCTGTAAGCGCGCCAAGGTGGGGTGGTTTAGTGAAGCTCGCGTGCGGCATTGCTTCCAGGGATTCCAGATGGATCTTCAGGGAGTCATAGTGAGGGAGTAATCGAAGGGAGTGTAGGCCACGCTTCCGGCATACAGGAACGTTGTTAGAAAGCGCCTAGGATCGTCCATAATCAGTGTGAGCAAAGACATAAAATGATATCGAACACGCACAAATTCTCTCAAAGCTGTGTAAGACCACAAAACGCTCTTTGTCGAAACCCTTTCCCCAGCTTGTCGCAAGTCCATGCTGACGACGGAACGGAAGAAGTCCTTGATTTCCTCGCAATCTGCGTTATAGGCAACCCAGCTAGGCCCGCCAACGGTGATACAGCGCATCATAAAAGTGGGTAGGTGGATAAGAGCGACACAGAATACGTGGGTCGAAAACAGGCGCGCAATATCTTGTTCGAAGCGGATCAGGAAGATCTTAGCGATAGCACGCTCCAGCTGCGAGACAGCCGACATTGCATTTGTAATCGTCTTGTCGAGATGATTTGGGAGCCTTTTGTGACGATTGTTGTCCTTCCCGGGCTGGATCGTAGTTGCGGCTTTTTTCTTGGGGTTCGTTGCCCTCTTCTTCACGTGGGAGTACTTAGCAGGCATGGTGACCGTGTTCGAGTGGTATGGAGCTGTGCCTGTCGACAAGGGACAGAAATTACTGGAATTCGTGTCGCACAGGTGTGAGTACAGGAAAGGCGACAGGGCCTGATATCAGTCTGTGCTGGCAAAGTAGGTGCTGGCAAAGTAGATGCTCGATACACTTGACGAGGGCTTAACGTGGCCTAATGGCAGAAAGCCATATCGTCAGTAAACCCGGGAAATATCTTGTGCTGGATAATGCAGAGATCTCACCACGCTGAGGGACTGTGAAAGACAGCGACTTAGGCGGTCATGTGCATGAGGATCGCAATGCAAGCTCTTGCTCATGTGTTACATAATCATAGTACTTGTTTTGGGATGCTCGATTAAATTAAAATGCAGACTCGGCGCAAACTTCAAAGTACATGGACTATAGACGAGTACATAATACAAAGATCTAAATAATAAGGATACAAGAATCAACTACACACAATACAGTCGAAGCTTCAATTAGTCTTGCGTAGTCAACATCTGCACACTGGGTTCGTCCTGGAGCCAATCAACGTGGAACTGGCGCCAATCTGACACGCCATCAAGGTTTATTTCTGCAACATCAGCATTCTCTCCATCATCCTGCGCTTCCAACTCCGGACTTGACTCCTCCAACATCCAAGCAGGATCGAGACGTTCCCTACGGTCGCGCCGATAGTGCGGGGAAATGTTAGAAGGCAGAGGCATGGCGTGAATTGACACCGGGCGCTCACGGCGGGGCAGTGGTCGATAGGGGGCTTCTGGATCATTTGACAATGATAGGAATGATTCTCCTTTGGGTGGAAGAGGAGACGAGTCCCTTAGGTTCACGTAGAATGACCGTGGGCGAGGTGCCGGGGAGGACGGATCCGCTGAGTTCGGTATGGGTGAAAGCATACCATTAACTCCAACTTGGCTGTGTGGGTGACATCAGTTGCCCATATGAGTAGTAGTGCATAAAGTAAACGCACATGGATTTCTGACGATCATTGGTTCCATCAAGGAAAGTCCCCCCTGTCACCCAGAGCTCATCCAGCTCCTTGGTGGAGCTTACGAACATGGACGATGGTCGTGGACGCACAACCTTTTCCGCATGTGACGGGGGCAGACTAGGTTCTTTGGATGCGGGGGGATTTTTAGTTGAGGTACCTCGTCTGAGGAAATATGATAAAGAAGACCTCGGTAGATTTTTTTCGGGTGATAGAGTTGGTGCTGCAGACTGAGCCCTAATACGGCTACGTCGGAGGGAGATGGCTCGCAGGCCTGAATAAAAGAGGCTGGAGTATTCCACCCCTGACGCCCAGTCTCTAGCCTTCAACCAAGAAGACATAAGATACTCAAACCTGCGACGACAACCAAATGTAAGAGGGGACTGACGTATAAACAGACCAAGAAACGACAGGATATATGTATCCACAGTTGAAGCTCAGTCGCATCGCGCGTAGGAACATCGCGATGGGCATATTTAGAAGGCGAGGAGCTCCTTGATGAGCGCTAAGCATAGGCGTGTCCATCCTGTGTTTGGTAAATAAAGATGGAACTCGTACTGCCTGTGATGTAAGCTCTGAGCCAGCAGTGCAAAATTGTCTGCGGGTATCCATGTGAATATCGACATATTGATTGGATTTGGAAGGGCTCGACACGTGAGCACGTGGGATTTAGCAAGATTCTAGGGCAGTTCGTGAATAGGCCATGAGAGAATTTTTAGTCCTATCACTCCTCGGTGCACCTTGTGTGTAATACCCATGTAGAAAGGAGAGCTCGATGATTATTCATCATAGCCGAAGCTTGTCCGAAGTGTTAATCAAAATGGCTAGCTTCAAGCTATGCTGACTTGAACAAAAAATATCGTTTCAAACACAGGGTCCAATGCTGCGCTTGTTGGTTTGATGGCGAGTGGCAATAGACCGGAGCAACACACGGGGATCAACCATTGACAGCGTTGTCTCCGTGGGATCAGCCTATCTGCAATTGTGTTGGTAAATGTCTCGGATTGCCACGGAGAATCAAAAAAATCAGCACTGAATTTCAACGGAGGTAACGTAAGGATGAATCATTCATGAGAAGGGAGACAGGTATGAAACGCCGAAGCATCCGAGGACCGAGAGCATAGAATGCCACACGTGATGCCAGTTCGATGGCATCCAAAATTGAGAAAGTCTGCCGTGGATCACAGGCTTTGGGAATCCAGCAGTCATTCGACCGTATGGGACTCTGGTGCGGGTTCATTCATGATAAGTATTCTGCCTAAACAGATTAAACAAACACCTCGTACGCAGTCATAAGCTATACAACTTTGCGTTTGACTGCCTGGGCTTGCACCTGAGACTGTGCAAGCATGTCCTTCTGTTGCTCAGCAAGAACCCTCCGTTTGTTGAAATAATCAATCTGATGATCAATACGCAGATCAGTTCGATACACTAATATCTGAATCGAAATACCCACCCAACTCTTGGCACAGTTTTTCTCGTACTGAGACTTCGATTTCGAGCACGCGGTCCCCTCTTCTCCAGCCGTTAGAATACCCACTGTGTCTAGGCATTCGAAGTATTGGTCGCGACTTTCCCAGCACTTCTGACGGTCCTGCCTTGTTGCCGCGGCAGATTGTTCAGAGGTTGATCTGCTGAACCAGCCCATTGACCCAGTAGGTAAAAATTCCGACAGGCGACTACTGATAAAGCGGAAGGCGGAAGTTTGACACGTTTGTCCCACGCTCAACCTGCTACCCTGTTGGATTTCTCTAGGGACTTTCTTTAGCAAACACTAGCCAAGCCAGACAATGCCAGTTTCAATTGGAACCTAAGCGAATGAATTCACAAGCCGCGCCCGTCGCTACCCCCGTCTATTCGCACCCTCTGTCACCGAACGAGATATCGTCGCGAGGACGCAAAACGCGAACTCAGGACATAGACGAAACACAGTCTCCTGGCAATTACTTTACACTGAAAGCTCAGTCGGAGAAACTTGCAGAACCAGAAAGCAAGGGTACCACTGGCAATAACCGGGCAAATTGGAATGGCAGTATTCGCGGGTCAGGCAAACCTGATGCGAGCGGGTCCAGCGGAGAGCTCGGAACGTCTTCCACCTCGCTTTCAGCACTTTGGGAGAGGCCAGCGCACCAAGCGCCACGGTTTATCGTCGGAGCACCATTTGATTCCAATTTCCATGCTCCTTCGGGCCCTTCCGAAGTGCCTACGTCAGTCGCAACGCATGTCCTTGCCAACAGGTGGCATGAATACTCAGATGAAGCCATCCAGGCTGCAATCTCCAGGCTTTCTGTCGCCGAGTCTCCTTCAGATATTGACACACATCCATATCATACTGCACTCCGCGTGCTTTCGTCCGCTCTTCACAATTTGTCAAGGGCCCGAATAGAGCTTGAAGAAAGTAGAAAAGTGCTTCTTGAGAAGGAGGCAGCGAGCAAAGAGCGCGCACAAACTTTATTATCAGAGCTCCAGCCCTCTGAACGAGAGGTAGCTAAGCGGGTCATTCAATCCATCTTCCCTGATGATGACGAGAAGCGTCATCGAGTTCAACGCCAGGGAAGCCTTTCTGTGCGTCGATTTACTTGACTTGTATCCCGTACTTGCCCTGATATTTTGCATAGTCGCTTAAGACATCGTTAACAGAAGCCATCGAAGATGACACTTTACTTTCACGCAGCGTTCCAGACGATGCTGTGACACACTCAGCATCGAATTACGTTGGCACGCCTGTACAATCACCCCAAACAAGTAAATTAGCAAGCCATGAACCAAACGATACGGGGAATAGGATAGGGTCTATGGAACCCGATAACTCAGTGACCACCTTAGTCCCCGAAGTCGATGCACCACCCATTACTAGGGTTGTAGAGATCGATACAGTTCCGCCCACTCCGATTCATCACACCAGGCTCGATAGAGCTTCTATTGGAGATTGGATGGGCACATGGTGGCAGAAGGGGAAGCCCAAACAGTATCGTACGCTGGCCACCGTCCCAGCGAGGGAAACTCTTCAATTTCCTGGTCAGCATTCATCTAGAGACCCATCCCTGCACTCACAATCTCCTGCTACTCCGCCCATCCCAAACCGTCTTCCGCGCAGGAAATCTGGTAGAAGCGTCCTCGAGGCCTTTGGTGTTTCTGTACATAGCCCTGACACACCGTCCTCGTCTGCGACTAAATCACAGTTAAATCCGAAAACCGTACCAGAGTTGCCCATTAGACGCATAGATGACACGCAGTCGTCTCTGAGCTCTTCCCCTGCACTGAGCACGTTTTCTGCCCTTGGCCCTGTTGCACCACATCTAGCAATTGTCGGAGATCCGAGCTCAGAGAGCTCCACTACTTCTCCCCCCTTGACAGAGGGAAAACCACCACAGGGCACGTCACTCCGCGCAATTGCACATGCTACTCGAGTGATGACCTCGGATCCAGGTAGCATCCTGACTGATCACGGCCGAGAGACTGGTCCCTTGGTTGCCAGACTGGCTCTGGAGCTTGTCAAACGTGCACGAGACGAGCACGTGTCATTCCACGAACCCCAAAAACCCCGGGAGAAGAGGGATCATAGACCAAGTAATGCAGAGATAGGAGAGCAGGTAACGGCGCATGCAACCATCAGCTCTGTGGAGGACGCAGATGCCAGCTCATCTCTGAACCGCACGTTGACTGCTGCACAAGGTCAAGGTAAAGTCGTTCGCAAAGTCAGATCACGGGCAACAGATATTCTTTCACCGTTCACATCGCCAATCTTCGGTTCCTTCATACCGCAGCAGAAGAAACATTTGACTACTCCGGAGGCACCCTCCAAAGCACCAGGCGGGGGCACAATGTCCACAGTGCGACCGAATAATAATCCGGCACCGCAGCAACAGTCAGCGAATAAACCTGGCTCGGTCCCTCTAGAGTCCATCATACCTGCGACTGCGAAACCTCCGACTCATTACCTTTCCCGCACGTACACCTCTCTCACCGCCCCTGACTTCCAGTTTACAATCCCTCTTCCCAATACCGCATCTCGATTCACAGTTTACTGCGATGACAAGAGCAAGCAACCTCTTACGGATCGCTATGGTTTCATTTATGACGTCTCGCAGTATGATATTTTGCTTCTCATTCGAGCAAAGGAATGTGGCAACACGGCCCCCGCTTGCTTGACTGGTGTCAAAATCGCTGATCGCAAGGAAAGCAACTCTTGGTCAGATGATGATGACGTTGAACAGAAGGATGCGATTGAGATCGTGAAAGATCCGTGCAGTTGCGATGGAGAAGGCAATTTGCCAATTTCGTCTGGTCCATCTAATGGCAAGGTAGTATCATCATCATCTTCCCCTCCAGATAGCAGTGGTGCATCACGCCGCTCCCGCGCTCCTTCAACGTCATCTTCTCGACCTCGTTCGACTACTATCACTTCTATGGTTGCGCCTCCTGCTGTAACTGCACTTCTTTCTAACAATGCCATCCTGGCTGTTACCCAATCCACTCCTCGCCATGTCTGCGCTAATGTCATCCGACGCCTTCTCGATGACATGACCAAACTTCACGACCAGCACCAGAGTTCCCAAAGGAAGGAGTGGGATGCTTTTGTGAAACAACGCAACAAAGTCAAATTGTCCAAGAATGTCTTTCCCGCAGTCACGAACTCTGGAGGGGGTGCAGCCGCTCTTCTTGGCTTGGGCACTTCGGTCGAGGAAGAAGAATTATCCCATTCGGAGGGCCTCATTGGCTTTGCTCAACTGGGGCTGTCTTCGAATAGAGATGAGAGGAAAGAGTTCGATCGGCTAGTGCGAGGAGGCATACCCCTAATTTACCGCTCTAAGCTCTGGCTCGAATGCAGTGGAGGTTTAGATATGCGAGAACCTGGCCTGTTTGGCGACTTGCTGGCTCGTGTTGACGTGCACGCCTTGGTGCCTGTGGAAATTGAGAAGGATGTTGGCAGGACGATGCCACTCAACGTCTTCTTTGGAGGTGATGGCGCCGGCGTTGACAAGCTTCGTCGCGTCCTCACTGCATATAGCCGGTGAGTCTCACCCCATCGTGTAAATGTGATGCCTGCTCAACATCATCCTCAGTCGTAACCCTGCTGTGGGGTATTGCCAGGGCATGAACCTTGTGACTTCCACTTTGTTGCTCGTACATGCTGATGAAGAAGAGGCATTTTGGGTGCTCGCAGCGATCATCGAAAGGATACTTCCGGAAGACTTCTTTTCGCCTTCGCTCTTACCGTCTCGTGCATGTCCGCTCGTTCTCCTTGAATATGTGCACGAGACTATGCCTAAGCTCTACATGCATCTAACTGCCCTTGGTGTCGACCTTCCAGCCATCTGCTTCTCTTGGTTTTTGTCTCTCTTCACGGATTGCCTTCCGATAGAGGTTAGTGAGAATATATATGAGCACGCGCTGTGGTATCTGACTGTTTGTTAGACACTTTTCAGGGTGTGGGACGTTTTCCTGGTAGATGGGCTCGACGTTCTCTTTCGTGTTGCCCTCAGCATCCTTCGCAGCAACGAACAAGAACTGCTACTGTGCGAATCCAACTCTGCTGTTTATGTTTCTTTAGAGAACCTGCCTACCAGGATGTGGCAGTCTGATAAACTACTTCAGGCAAGTTCTGTCATTGTTCTTCATGTTACTACACCGGCTGAATGCGTGTGCTCTAGCTTGAACTTGACCTTAGAAATACAGTCTCACACGCAGATCTCCTCAGAAGACGAGAAGCGCACGTTGTTACACTCAAGGGTCTTATGGCATAGGTGCCGCGTAATTCCGTTGTCATTACACTGCATTTGCACACTTTCAACACACTACGCATCACTTGAGTACAGTCCAGTTGCTTTGAGAGCAATTCCGCTGGTTGCTGGATTCAAGCTGGGACGTTATTCATGCACTTGCATCTGGCTTTTCCTTTCCCTCAGTCTTTTAAATTGGCGTCATGTAGCATAGCGATTACTTACTCCTTCATCAAAATTATCATGGATAGCCGTCGATTCGCCTGTCTGCTGAGTTGGCGCGGGGCGTCACGGTCACGTGGTTGTTACATTTTGGTGCATAAGCGAACAAGCGCCCCTCTCTTGCAAGTTGCACATGAACATGAACGCCTCTCAGACTCCCTTGATTGACGAGGAAAATCCTTTGTACTGCCCGAACTTCCCAGCTGCAGCATACCTGGCGGCCCTCCGGCAAGCCCTTCAATCAAATGCTTTTCTTTTTCAGGATCTCTCGTTACGCTCTTTCTTCTGGAAACTTGGCCTCTGCTCCGCAAAAGAAGATCAAGATTATACGGTCGATCATGACACTCTGGATGCATCCCTCTGGCCTAGCAGCCCAGACGCCGAGTCACCGGTTATTCTCGCACGCAACCAGGTTTCAGATGATTTGCCAGATCTACCAGTCTTGCGACGTGGACTTGCTGGACTGGCGTGGAGGAGATCTTCCCCACATATTCTAAAACGTCCTCGAGATTCTTCCGAGTCTGAAGATCCGATTTTTTTTAGGGGGCCGCAGAAACGAGGTCGTTCTTCACAGTCCATTCATATGAGCCCCGTTCACATCAGCGGAATCAAGCCATTGTCTTATACTTTGCATCACCCCCTCGAGGCGTCACATCAAGATATTCCAAAGACTCTCCTCGAAGGTGTTTCTTATGCCCTCTTTAGGAAACTTCTACGTTCCCTTCACCTCCTAGTCCATCCTCTTATTTCGAAGGAAAACGCGAAATACTGACTATATGCGTCTCAGCATGGATATACGAAGCCGCTACAGGAGAAGAAACTCCACTAGACCTTTGTTTGCTAATAGGCCGCCTCGAGAAAGTAATGCCAGGCATAGGCATACACCAGATGTTCCTAGGAGACCCTCTAGCCATTCTGCATCTTACACACCAGGAAATTGCGAATATTTTGGCAGATCGGGGTATCGGCTGCAGAATGTCTCTTCGCTTCCGATAATTACTGAAGGACTTTAGGATTCCTCACCGAAATCGTCCTGACGCTCCTGAGAGGTGGGAATATTGACAGGTTGGAGTTAGGTCCTACGATGTGCGAGGAGGATGGACTTAACCTGTCTTCAAGCAATCTTCTGCGTGGTAAAGTCCTTAGAAAGACGTTTCGATACAGCTTACATTTTGGGAAAGTGTTCAGCAGACCTGATTGTTTCATGATGCTCAAGGAGCTCGTCCTCAATGGTGCTCATCTGCAGCGTGACTTTGACATTGTTCACATCCAACGGCTTCCTCACCTGGAAAGACTCCACCTGAAGGCAACTGGTATTGGAAATGAAGCGTCTGGCTACCAGTTCTTCGCGTTTTCGGGACGACTCACGGTCTCTTAGGGTGTTCTTGCTGGTCAACCTCAAAGAAAAGCTCTATCACCTGGACCTTGCACACAATCCAAAGATCAATGACGATGCGATACCTGCTATCCTTTTTCTCACCAATCTCGCGTATCTTTCGATCCAAGCAACTGGTGTCGATATGCCCGGTCTTCGTCGGCTCGCCGCTGCGATCTACACCGAAGATCGCGCTGTTGATATTGAAATTCCATTCAGATGCGAAAAATACCTCGATAGTTGGGTGGTTCTTCTTGAACTTGTTTCACTTACGGCGGGCCTACAGACTTACACAAGCAATACCTTACCAATCCCGTGGCGCCTCTTATCACTGACCCCTCTGCATGTTCGTTGTTATCGAATGCCTCGCTTATTCGCAATCTTGATGCGCATGCGGCCATCAACTCCTTAATTGTTTCAACAGGCACGCGTCCAGAGATGATTGAAAGGTTGACGAAACTCCTGGAACGAAGGCAGATGGACCTCGTTGTTCGTAGTATGGTTTGCGCAGAAGCCACGGAAGTCTAAGACCTATGTGAAAGTTGGAAAGGGAGACTCGACTGCATGTATTATCCACACCTGAATTGCTGTTGTTCTAAAGGAGTTGGTTCGGAACCTTCTGGCCCAAATAAGTACAATTTTGTGCCTTTGCGGCAGCATTAGTCGGACTACGCCGCGGTGATGTGCGTGATCAACGCTGCGCGGAAATTGCAATGGTTGCACAGGAGTCCTTCGAATAACGTTCCCTCACTTCCTCCACGACTACAAAATCGTTGACGCCATGAGAAGCGCTGAAAGAAACAGTGTCATTACCTCGAAGAGGACTGCAAGAGATAAGGCACTGAATTCGGCGGGGTCGCACTTGGCGAATGATGCTGTCTATACCACTGCAACAGGTTAGTTTTGCATTCTTTGCAATGCGCAGGAATGCATATACCCGTCGACTTGATCCACAGCCAGCGAAATCGTGCAAAGGATCGCCACAGGTGAATGGACCGCCTCTCAAGTCCTCGAGGCATACATCGCGCGAGCTGCCATAGCTCAGGCCGAGACGAATTGCATCACAGAAGGCGAGTACGACTGCAATTCCGCTATTTCATCCTAATGTCTACCACAGTCCTATTTGACGAGGCAAGGAAACAAGCAGAGGAACTCGACGCAGAATTTGCAAGCACACGCCAACTGAGGGGACCTTTACACGGTGTTCCTGTGAGCTTCAAGGATCAATGTATGTCACTCCGTGCCCGTGCTATCCATTTACAAACCTTGCCATAGATGAGATCGAGGGATACGACGTGACTGTTGGGCTCACCGGCTGGGCTAACAAGCCTGCCAAGAAAGACGCCTTCGTATGTTCTAATATCACATCCATTTATTCCATCATTTTCATTCTCTCATTCATCATTAATCCCAGCTCGTTGCTCAATTCAAAGCCGCTGGCGCCATTATTATCGTGAAGACCAATGTACCACAGACAATGCTCGCATTCGAGTGTTCTAATCCCCTATGGGGCTGTACGACGAACCCATGGAACGACCAGTATACAAGTGGAGGCAGCTCGGGTGGAGGTTCGTTATCTGTCTGCGTATCGTCCAATCAATGACGGTACTTGGCGCTAGAGGCTGCTCTTCTTGCGATGGACGGATCAGCCCTCGGCGTTGGTTCGGATATTGGAGGAAGTTTGCGCATCCCAGTATCGTATTGTGGTATATATTCCCTGAAGCCCTCAGCTGACCGCGTCAGCTCCTTGGGTGCAAAAGGAAGGACATACTCTCGACGTTCGGGTCGCTTGACTCACTTTGCCTACAGGCTGTAATCCCGGATTCGAAGCAATCCGAGTTGCTTATGGGCCTATGGGACGGTTAGTTGTTTTCTTTGCTGTCTGACTCTCTCTCTAACCACGTTCCAGGTCTGTCCAGGACTGCGAATTGTTCTGCAAGACTATTTTTGGTCCACAAGATCCGTCTCACGGGAACATCCCCTTACCCTACCGACCCGTCGAGCTCCCTTCCAAGCTGCGTTTTGGTTATTACCTGTCGGGTACGATGATCTGTTTCAGTCACACTTCGCGGTTTATAGTACTTAAGCTTCCTCATAGATGGCATGGTTGAAACATCACCAGCATGTCAGAGAGCAGTGCTGGAGACAGTCGCAGCACTTGAAAAGCAGGGACATGAATGCATTGAATTTGCACCTACCTTGAGTACGATTCCCGTATTCGTCCTCATTCCCGGTCCTGATAGTCCATGAAGCCATAGCGGCAATGGAGGTGTTCGTCGGACTCATTACAGCTGATGGTTATAAAATGCTTCTGTCTCATCTGGATTCCGACCCTCAGGTAAGGTTCAGGTCATAGATGTACGATATACACCTCGTATAACACGATCAACAGGAGAGTAGCCTGTTCCTGACAACTGTGGGCCCCAGAATACCATCATTCATACGTAGCTTGGTGTGCTGGATAACCAACAGTGCGTTCGTGGGCGACTCCCTCTTCTCACGTTTCTTTGCATTGGCACGAGTAAAATCTGTGTTTGAATTCACGAGATTTACGGACAAACGCACCCAAGTTTGTACCGCGTGGTATGAAGAGGTGGGCAGATCGACTCTTGATGACTTCACTTCGTTAATTCTCCTCAGGTGTGGGACAAATATGGTTTTGACGGAATTATTGCACCTGTACAGGCGCTCCCAGGACTGCCTCACGGGTAAGCTTCAATGCCTACCTATTTGGTGATCTCATAGACCTCCAGGGGTTGCGCGTATTTGTCCGCGCTCGCGGCCGCGACTATCTTATATAATGTCGTCGACTCTCCTGTCGGCACCATACCCGTAACGCGCGTAGACCCAGATACCGACCAGGTAACACCAGGCTTCAAGCCTGGCCTCGCAGGCCGATCAAAACTGTTCGAGGAGCGCATGTACATGGGCAAGACTCCCGTCTATGATCCTAAAGCGATGCAAGGCTTGCCTGTTGGAGTTCAAGTCGTGGGGAAGAAATGGGAGGATGAGAAAGTCCTGGCCATGATGCACGTTGTCGACGAGGCTCTGGGGCCCAGAGGATTCGGTCCAGGTAGTTGGAAACCGAAACAGACAAAGTGATTCCCTCGGGACTCTTCGTGAGATTCAGATACCTTACCCCAAGTATACTTATAGATGTCTATAGGATCTTCGACTACTGATGTTATTTCTTGGACTTGGTGTGGCACATAACGTATGCCGCTTAATTCCCACTACCTCAGTGGTAGGTTTTGAGTGTAACAGCTACTTTTGCTTTTCATGCCACCGAACGTGCCCTATGTATGCGAAAATGTAAAAAGTTTCAACAATCAGTTGTAGCTGTTGACCCCCTTGGCGTGCCGAAAAACTCCTGATGCCTGAAGGTTGAAGGTTGAAGCTGAAGGCTGCAGCCATGACATCCACCCATACAAGTGTGGATTCTACTTCTCGATGTTCTTCACGTTGTGTCTATGAAGGTACGTCTCGAGGATATAAACACTGTTCGAGAGTACTTCAACCGAACTCCGTCGCGTTGAACTTTTACGACTGCCATGTTCAATTCGGCCCACAAGAACTTTGAGTGACGACCCAAAGCCGACATCTTCCCATCAGGGAGCAAGGATCCTGTCACAGCAACCACCTTCTTCGCCTCATCACCTTCCTCACCAGTAGTGAGCAGAGTGGCATGTTACCCCTGAGTCTCTTCGAAGATGCCTCAAGGCGGGCAACCTCAGGGAGAGAGGGAGAAATGGTTGGTACTGGGACGACAAGCAATCAATATTATACACAAAAGAACATAGGCGTGTCGCGCAGTAACTTACAAATTAGTGATTCCACATAAGATATTGCGCCAGCGGCCGGGCCGTTGGGCGGACACTGTCATTGTGGAAGGAGCAGCAGACGAATATCACAACATCCCACTCGTCAAAATGTGGCCTATGAACAGTGGAATTCACTATGCAATAGTAGTTCTGCGGATTAGAGCCTGTGAACGCGGAGAAGGAGGAGGCACTGGTAAGTTCTGGGCAGTTGGGAGGGAGGTGTATCCCAATAAGATCGCCAGATGTCGGGAAGGGGGCAGTGGTATCGCGTTCGGGCTGCCTGCCATATCCAACCTTGGAAGGACAGCAGGAATCAAGAGGACTGCTATCTTCTGTAGCATAAGGAATGAAGGTAGACATCTGGCTGGTGCATACTGTTACCCCAATATTTCAGGCGCTAACTTTGAATGAGGTGCTGATTGCTGCCAAGGTAATTGGTGAAGCACGCAAAATTTACGATCCAATGCCGGATATTGATATATATTTGAACGATGAGATCGATGCTTAGTACAGGTTGTGGTCAGAAATAGTGATTATTGGTGCATAGGGAATGACCAAATGGAACTGTAAATACTTGGGTCGTGAGCATGCATGCGAGATCGAGCACGGATCAGTGGAAAGTAAGTGGAAGAAAGAAAACTAGCAAGCGAGTAATTCCAGCACCATGCGGAGAACGTGAATGCATACGTAAAAATGGTCATGTCGAGAGAAGCGCACATCAAGAAGCGGGAAAACAAGAAAGCAAGAAATGAAACATATCTGAGGACACCCCTCGATGACTTCCAACAGCAAGTGAGTGTGGGACCGTCGTCTAGTCTACCAGAGGTACCGACGCTCACATCGCCCTGCCCTTGCCTTTAGGGTCGGAAGGGTAACTGCCAGTGGAGTCACTCCTTTGCGACGACATGGACTCCTGAGATGACTGGGAATGTGTTTGGGGGTAGCTTTGGACGCGTCTCGCACTAGGCAAGCCACCTTCATCCCGGATGACGACGCCCGGTCTCGGAATATGCTGGACAACAGGCGCGTTGCGACCTTGAGTCGCGAAGGCATCTCCTGGATGGGAGGACATCGTTTGAACGGAGCCGAATGTTGCAGGAGCCGACGACATAAATGCCGAGGGGGAAGCTGAGGACGCGGGTCCTCTGGGCTGCGTCTGACCGAATCCTGGTCGTCCAAATGATGCCTGGCCAAATGACGGCTGACCGAATCTCGGCGCAGATTCCTGGGGTAGTACCTGGCTCTGATACCGAGGAGACTGTTGAGAAGGCCCAGGGTATGGACCGGTGGCGCCAGCCCTGCGCAATCCAGATCGAGTTCGACCTTCACCGACAACGTGACTTCCTTGTCGCAACTCGGGATCAATGTAAGAGTCGTCGGATGCTGCGGGACTGGGACGATTTCCAGCGTGACTCGGACCTGCTGGCACGCTGGGGCCCTCCATATCGCCCTCGGAGAAATCATCGTCGCCCTGGTCGAACGCTGCTCGAGCAGACTTACTGCGGCGCTTGCGAGCACGCTTGTAGCCCTCGCCACTCGAGCAGTCGAGTTGCCAATAACTTCCTTTCCCCGGCTCTGTGATGGCCCGTGGCGCGTGTTTGAACACTTTGTTGAGTGAAAGGTTGTGACGAATTGAGTTCTGTGCGCAGACATGAGTCGCAATACGTAAACAACATGGGTGAAAACGCACCTTCCACGCTCTCTCGTTCCGGCGCTCCCTGAACCATTGAAAACGGTCCTCTAGTGTGGTATAGATCTCTTGAAGCGTGAGCTGCTTGTGCGGACTTCCATAAATCGCGAGCTTGATAAGTATAGGATAGGGCTGGTTCGGCTTCTCTCCCTCAGGAGGATCGGGGAGCGCCCATAGGTTGATGTCCTGGTAAGGCGGAATTCGCAAGGTCTCACGGAGGTAAGGACCTGCATCTTCAAAGAGAAGGTGACCAGATCTCTCATCGGCAGCAGGACTAACGGAGAATGTCTGCTGGGACCCACGAGGACTAGACAGAGATGGTGCTGATGGCTGTGTCGAGAGCGTACCTAGGTCCTGATGCAGTTGATCATGGTATAACTCGGGAGCAAGCACATTGTCAGATTGGTATGGAGAGTGTGCAGGCAGTCGGTAGTGCATGGCGGCGTCACCCACAGGCGGCGGGGCTGGGTAGGCATGCTCGAGGCCGAGACGATATACATCGTGATAGGCAGGGTAGTGTTGCTGTTGCTGCTGCTGGGGATCATTGTGAGATAACTGACGTGAGGCTGAAGTGGGGTATTGCTGATACTGTGGATGTTGCTGATATGTGTACGGTTGCTGGGGAACTAGACCATGCTGGCTCTCATCGGAAGATGAAGAGCTGCCCCAGTTGCTCTCTATGCTATGATGAGATTCGGCAGGACTCGGGTACTGCGACGGGAGGAATAAGAAACCTGAAAAGAAATTAAGATGCGTTGTTAAGTTACTCACGGATGGAATGCCGTGGGTTCTTGTGTGTCCATCAGTCGAAGGATTGGCGTGTGACGTATGGGTAGGATATGAATCTGGCAGAGACTGCCCAGACCGAGGAGGCACATAGGGAGTGTCTTCAAAGTGTGCCGGTGCCAGAGCTTCGGCATAATGATCTCTGCTTCGAGAGCCAAGTCCAAACTGAGTGGCACCTGAGTGAGCTCCGACCTGGTTGCCGGCGCGGGCAGTGCCAGAGTCGGACTCGTCCGAGAAATTATGTGAATTTGGTATGGTGACTGAATAGTTGAGTGTGAGAGAACCCAAGGGAGGTAGACCGGCGGCCAATCCCCAGCTGTTGTACGATGATCCTTGTCCAGGCATGGAAACTTTGCAGAGCACATTGTAAAAAAATTCAGCGGACCCACCAAGCCAAATAGTTTGACAAAACAACGGAGTTGGATCACAGTGAAACGACGCGACGCGAGAGGTCCCGTGATGAAGTTGTATGATATATCACGTAACAAAGGCACGATAAGATAATCCAAACACCATAGTCAGCGACGGCATTTCCCGAGATGACCAGCTCATTTACCTGAACGGGTGATAAAAACGATGAATGGACAGAGAACAATGGTTCAAAGACGAGATAGTCTTTGGTGAGGGCGTATATGACTTGTCGAGGCGTTTGGGACTTTTTTGACTGCTGTTGGGCCAGGAGGCGGGCCCTCCTTTTAAACACGAACCAGGTTTCACCTTCCGACCTCAAAAATTACCAAACGAGGCAAAAAAAGTCGCGTGCTGTAAAGTGCTCGAAAGCAATCAAGGTCACGGATTGCCTCTGGATAAGGTCCCTTGTGCGAAATGCGTACGTCAGCTCCCTTTGACTGAGAGCACTTCGGGTGGGAACTCTGCCAGATACCAGACAAGGAAATTCTCGATGGCGGTGTCGAAAGTACGTCCATACAGACCTAAACCGGAAATTTCAGCTGGATTGCGTCGGACGAAGGTCCTCGATTTTCCTTTTGCGGGAAGGCACCATGCCCATTTTTGGCGTTCCCTTGAAACACGCAGCTTCAATGTGTTCAAAACAACGAGGCATTGGTCCTGCACGCATAGTACCAGCTTGTAAGTCATCCGATATCAACGTGAAGTTGTGGCAGCGGGCCAGTTCACCAGATAACAGCTTGTGGTGTGGGCGCCAAAGTTTGTGCAAGTGGTGCACCGTTGCATACATCCTAGTGGGCGTCAGAGTGTAAGACGAGGCGCATATGGGATATGTATGCAATGTGCCCAAGCCAAAAAAAAGTCTCAAAATGGTATGTGTAGTTGTTCAATATCGGCGATGGCCGAAATATTATTTGACAAAGTGCCCCTTGATTCAGACATAATATTTATTCTCCCCAAGCCTTCGACCTAGTAAGGATACCTGTAACTTCTCAAGTGAGCATAAGAGGACTGGTCTACACCCGTATCTGTGGGCGAACCAGTTTCTATACCGTCGTCGACACTCGATATCTACTTGCTTACCTGCTTATTGTGCTTTTCGAACCTCAACTCGCAAAGCAATGGAATATTCCAGTGCAAAACGCTAGGTATCCCTGGACGCTTACAATGCATTCTGCAAAACTCGCCCGCCTTCGTCGTTCGAAAGGCAATAGCGGAAGAGATGCTACTTCACCAATACCTATGTTGCTACTGGTAGGCGGGAATTAGGCGTTCTCGCTCGGAGAAAGTGCAATATGTGCTACGCACCCGAAGTTTCGCAGCGTAGAACTTTCGGTCCATTGTGCTCGTATGTTTGCTATGGTACTCTAGGTATGTCTATTTCGTAGTGAACAAGGAACGGTCTGTTGCGTCCTACGAATTTTCAAGCCTTAGGAGTAGTTGCATTGATCCCTCAGGCGTACTGGCCGCACACATACCACGTTAGACGGGTAATCGATGATCGATGATTTACCGACGCCACGAATGCCGGTGTTATACTTCCTTGCTCGTCAACCCGGAGCTTCCATCGGTTATTGGACAACTGAGGATACCTTGTTTTCATCAAATTCTGGTGTCTTTTTCCAACGTGACACTCCTTCTCGTACCTGATCTGTCAGGATTTAGTATTCCGATGGTATGCATCGTGTATTTTAAGAGGTGTACAATATACGGTGACTATGATTATTTGTCCAGCAAATGCAGACGGGTCAGCCAGAACTCGTCACTGATGATATCACAATGCAGCACTTCTATTGTCGTTTCCAACTTGACTTTCTTCTTCTTGGCATCGGTGCGCATTCGATGCGGGAGGCCGGGAGGTGGCGTCTTATCGCCGTCATCCGTAAGCTGCGAAGGTATCTGTATGCTTGCTGGTGGGTCGATTGTCGCTCGACGCTCGGGGCTCTCATCACATTCTTGCTCAGTCCCTGAGCGGGCGGAAGGTATAGGAGGTTCTGGCTGCTCGTGTTCGTTTGATGGTTCAACCTACACATTATCCTTAGCAGGCATCAAACGACAGCTAATGATTGGACGCACAACTTCTCGAACTATAACACTCCCTTTCTTAAACCTGTCCGAGATTTCATTATAGTTGATACCAAACCGGGAAAAGAGCATCTCATGCTTAGTTGCGGAAACGGTGCCCTTGAGATTTGGTCAATGGTGTAGACACCTATAGATGAAAATAAAAACATACCCGTAGCGTTGCATGAGCTTCCGTAGTAGTCTGACCTCCCTTCTGTATGAGAGCCCAAAATACTGTATTGTATAAATTGTTTATGTGGGCTTTACGCTGACATGCAGCTGAGCTCAGTATCGGCAACACCAAAATCTGAGATGGACCCACTGTCTGCTTGCCGCCATGAGAAGTAGTCGCGAATCGCACGCTCAGTGGGATACACGACGATGCGTCCGTCGAATGATGGGGGATATCGTAATGGCGTATCTGGGAAATACTGAGGCCAGCCAAGGACATAACACGATGTAAAGTAGGACGTCAACGTGGTGAGTATTTTAGCCTGTCGCCGGTTATACAGGTTCGTCGACTTGCGGAAGAGAAAGCTGTGACGTGGGATGACAGCCAGTCGCGATGAAGCAAGGATTGTATGTACCTGAACTCGTCGGATTCACCGAACGCAAGCACGATATCTTTGAATTCGATCATGGCACTCTTCGCAGCGTAGTCCATGAGTTTGAGGGCACGCTCGTCATTGGGCTTAGCAAAACCATGTTCGTCCGAGAACCTGTATTATGCGACGATGGTTAGGTGTTTGTTCGCGCGTTCAAGAAGCGCACTTACCGGTGGAAAGAGTGGCCATCGAGGCGACAGACCAGATATGTGTCCGGTAATAGTGGATCGGGAAGTTCGAAATTGCGGACGTACGCGAACTTTGTACCCGCCATGACTCGCCTGCAATGATAGCTGTGAGCGATCTTCTATGTCACACTACTGCAAACGAGATAAAGTCCCTCGATTACTAAGCAACAAACCTGGTGAGCCCGCAAAACGACCTTCATTTATGGATTATTCCAATCTCCTCTCAAGGCGGCCTCAGATTGGACTACACAAGTCGACTGAGAGTCAGGATTTTGTCAGGGAGTTCGACTTTTCCATAGTCACGGTGGCACGCGTACTCGTCAATTGCCAGAGTGTCTACGACTGCGACCCGAGAATGAAGTCTTCGAAATTGTCAATTTGGATCATTTATTCTCGGGTTCGCGGTTCAAACTTTGTAGAGTCGTAGTCGCCCTTGACGGCACAGGGTACAGGCTTTACCTCCATCACTGTCATCGACTGCTCATACTGTGCCTTTGCAACTGATCCTCCTCTATTGTTTGCTTCTCTACGCAGACAGAAGTTATGGTAAATATTTTGTCAAGCCTCCGTACCCAGGCGCTGAAGCTCCCGAGACAATTCTACCTACTTGCAACACCAATACCACTATCTCAATGATTCACTCCAGCGCTGGTTTCGAGGATATACTGGGTGTCCAGTGTGCCAGCAAGCACAGGGGAAGGTCAACGGACCCATCACCATCACCCTAAGGCCTTGTAGCATTCCGGATCGCTTACTCTGGTGTGCGTAATTCTGAAATTCTGGGATTCCGTTACACATTGCGCTCATCAGAAGATCATGTTGACCAGGAAGACGTCAAGTATCACTCTACGAGTCTCTGGGAGTATATGCTCAATGTTTTGGTTTCATCCCTACTTCGAATATACAACAGTTGCGCTGAAGAGTATGAAAATGCCACAATACGATAAAGAAAAAAGTCTGATGAAGCACCCTTCATCAGACTTTTTTCTTTGTCGTATCAGTGTGGCATTTTCATACTCTTCAGCGCAACCGTTGTACATTCGAAGTAGGAAGGAAGCTGGGGTCACATCATGTGATGAGGGAGGGCGGCCGGAGGCTGCCAGATGCTGGATGAGGGAGGCCGGATGCTAGAAAGACTGGAGGTGGTCTAGCTTCATCGTCCGAACCTACGTAAGTTTTGAGCGCACGGCATGATAGCACCTATTGACATACCAATGGGCTCCATGTTTCCCTGCTTGAGCGATCACATGGTCTGGGCCATTAAATGTGATCAGTTGCTGAACACCAGCCGCACGTCAGAAACGAACTCCTCTGCACTATAGTAACGTGGATTGTTGGGGTTGGGGTCTGGCTTGGAAGGATTAGGTGGCATGAGCTTACGCTCAATAGTGCCGAGGTCCACGGCGGGATCGACGGGACACAAGAACGTTCCAGCGTCCTTAAGCTTCTTGAGTGAGGTATTGTGGACAGGCAGAAACGGTGTTGCAAGATCCCCAAGCGGTGGGGAAGCGAGCCTTCAGACGTTGAAGGAGGACGAGAGCGGCGAAGGTGACGGAGCCTCCCGGGTGTTGGGGAATGGCCGCCGTGCTGACAATGTGGGTGGACAGTGAGTTACAGGCTGTTCAATGCAGGGGATAAACAGTCGCACCGGTGACAGGACGAAATATATGACCGCTTTGATTGCAGACCACAACGAATGGGATAACATTTCCTACCGGCCTTGACAGATACTACGCAGGCTCATCTTCATCCCAGTTCCTCCCTCCTCACAGGTTCTCGATTCTCTCATTCTGCTTCTCGCCCTTCAAGTTATCACCCCCTCATTCTCGTCCGCCTCTTCAGCGCGCTCCATCTCACGTAACATCTGCTCGGCTAGATGCGGACCTCGTCGACGAGACCCTCAGACTGCAAATCACGGTCCCGAAAGCAGAGGCCGCCTGCTGCAGCTGCATGATGGACAGCGCCTGACCAAGAAAACAGATGATGGTGAGCGAAGAAGTAGTAGACGGGGAAGCAGGTGGAGTGGCCAGCAGTAATCGAGTTGTTGATACCAGCACCGATAAGCACAAGGCGTGCAATATGAAAAGCAAAGCAGTCGGTACTGATCAGGACAGTTGGTAGGCGTATTTTTGCTGGAACAGTCCTTGGCGTGCGTGTGAGGGTGGGACTGGTCATGTCTACGTTGTCGATAGTGTCGAGCAGGGTCAGGTATGTCTTGCAAGCCTAGGAACCCTACTTCCCAACGGACTGCGCTCGTACGTCGTAGTCGAGAGCACGAGCGGCCCACGTACCAATCTTTCCTAAATTTCACCTGTCCTGTGTGATGGCCGTACAGAAAAACCATGCACGAAAATGACGTTGCGAGACGTTATACATGAGTACTGGGTTTCAGCTGAGTACGCTTTTGATATGCCGGACCCATGTAGAGCCTATGAAGACTTCATGCAACCCTTCGTTCCCGCCGACTTTCCCTTCAGTGACGCACATCCTCTTCAACACGCAATTCCCAAGGCGCTGAAGTTTCCGAGACAATTCTAGCCGCTCGCACCACCGGGTGCCGCTATCTATGACTCCCTCCAGCACTAATTTCGAGGATATACTGGGCACCACGTGTGGCAAACACAGGAGAAGGTCAAAGAACATGTTGTTATGATGGTGTTGCATTT